>PVKA01017675.1:0-11441 GCA_004027165.1 Ctenomys sociabilis
GTTTTATCTGCCTAATGTATCTGTTTTAGCTCCTTGATACAATGATTACATACTACAGTTGATGACAAAACCAATAGCAAAGCTTTTTATTTTCCAACAATCCTATATAGATGTGTCATATGAAACAGTTTTTCCATCACATTGATATAGTGAAGGTGTTCAAAATTCATGTTGATTAAACATTAATCAAAGGGGCCAAGGAGATCACTCAATGGAATAAGCACTTCCCTGGCATGCACAAGGGCCTGAGTTCAATCCCTTGTCTGCCAAAAAACAAAGAACAAATAAGCAAACAAACATTAATTAAATCAGTTTAAAATACTATGACCATTCAATTACTCAGAATTTTGGAGCTTATCGAGCATACTTATTTATATTTATTCCTCATATCTTTGGATAAGTAAGAATAAGCAGGCAAATTATTCAAGATATTTGTCAATCTCACTGAAAAAGATAATTTCAAGCATTATTTATGTGCGCATCTGAAAATACATTTGTAACATTGCACTATGCATTTTTAATCCATCTTTTAAATTACTACACCCATTTTATTGATAGAAATATCCATAGAAAAAGAAATCAAACTATATTTGTTTAAATATGCATACATTTTATATAAATGTATTTGAATTTACAGTTATGAGAGTTCTGCCCTTCCAGACTGGAAATTTTGATTTCTTGCCTTTAAGTTTTATAGTTTATTTTATATAAAGTATAACAATAATTCCTCACACATTAGAAGCAACACACATTTAGAAAATGAGATGAGAGGTACTCAACCATGATTTTCTACTGCACATTGCTGTTTTCAATGGAAAATTTTTACAAATTTAGTAAGAATAATTATTTCTTATATTTTTAATAAGACATTCCTGAAAATGTCCGAGTCTTACTTTGAGACTTTGTCTGATTATCAAAGGAAATGATTAATTCAAAATTTTCCTCCTGATGTTGTTTTTTTCAGTAGGAGGGTACAAAATAATTTCACAAACATTTTGATTTTACAAAACAAAACTTGTATTGTTATTAAAATTGATGTTCATAATGTGATTGGAAAAGGAGGCTACATTCCTCCTTGGATCTAATTAAAACTGTATATTACACAATTGTGCCTGAAATTCCTTTCTCAACCCGTGGAACAGCAAAAACTAAATTGCCTCCAGTGTGACTTTGCAAGGGGCCTCAGCTAATGAAATTAATTTATTTTGACCTTCTTTGAATTCAATATGAAGTGACAAAGTCAGCAGAACAGAAGTCAGAAGCAGAGTGCTCTTTGGTTTTCTGGAGTCCATTATTAGGCAAAGAAAATTGATAATTGAAAAGTGATAACCTCGCACTATGGATAGTAAATTCATTGCTTTTTACTAAATTAATAGTAATTAATTTAGTTAGTCACTAAATTTTCATAGTTTATAAATGAGAAAATCCCTAGCAAGGCAGAGTCACTCACATGGTTGTAAGAAGGAACGTACCCTCACGTTATGCACACTGCTCATTCCTCTTTCATATCACTAAAGAATGTTACTGCATTGGCAACAAATGCATGTGATAAAACATTTGAGAACCACAGCTGGTCTTTACACATATCTTAAAATTCTTATTTCCATTATGAAAGTGGGGTATTAAAATTATTTTACATGAGTTTTACTTTCACAAGCATTGATGATACAAAAGTTTTCTACTATGCAACATATTGTAATTATGTGCTATAGTTATGCTTTCACCTGGAAGAGCTTCTCACATTGTTGAAAATGGCCGTACAGATAACAACCTAATTTTTTCAATCAGAAACAGCACTTACCAGCTCTTTAGCAACCATAAAACTTCTCTCCTCAATAATTTAAGCCTATAGGAAAAGAATATGTGGTCTTTGAATATAACAGCAGATTTTAAAGAAAATAATATATTATTGTATTGCAGAAAAATTAATGGGGGATAATTTAAATTCTCATACATAATATTTTAGCATCGTTACTTAATAATATTTAAGATAAAATACTCTTTATGTATGACCAAGATAGATATTTTCCTTTTCGTTTTTACTTTTCTTTCTTTCTTTCTTTCTTTCTTTCTTTCTTTCTTTCTTTCTTTCTTTCTTTCTTTCTTTCTTTTTTCTTTCTTTCTCTTCCTTCCTTCCTTCCTTCCTTCCTTCCTTCCTTCCTTCCTTCCTTCCTTCCTTCCTTCCTTCTGTCCTTTCTTTCTCTTCACTCCCCCCTCTGTGGTAGCAGAAATCAAACTTAGTATCCTGCCCTTGCCAGGCAAGTGCTGTACCACTGAGATATATCCTTGATGACCTTTTTCATCTCTTTGAACTGTAGTTCCTTCACCTATTTTGCTGTCTTTCAACAAAAACAACATTGCAAACATCTTTGTGAAAGAAAACAGGCTACATATGAAATTAAATCTATGCATATATGATGCAAAATGACTGAAAATAAATGAATAGATCAACATATTTATACATTGCATACTGATTAGCTCAGATGAATGTAACCATTATGCATCACAAACATTCACGCATAAAGTTAAATAAATAACAGTACAAGAAGATCTGTATCAGAAACTAGACTAGATTATCAATTTAAAAATTATCAAAATACTGGATATTTGAGACTGATATTGTACTTTCTGATATTCTGTTTTTCAGTCATTCTGAATTTATTTTATATACATAATTTTAATATATATATTATTTTAATGAGTTAAAACACTAAATATAGTAATACAAAATTTTAACAATGGCTAGTACATTGTTTATTGTTATCTTCAAAGCAGCCGCTCAGAATACAAATTATAGGGATAAAAATTTGATCAAATGATGTAGGTAAGCACAAACATTTCTTTTCAATTAAATTAGAAATTAGTAGTACAGCTATCTTAACTATCATATTTATAAATATATATAAATACATATATAATATATATTTCCTTTTCCTTTTCTTTTTCTTCTTTTCTCCTTAGTGATTAGAATAGTTTTCAAATACAGCTTAAATACTGACAAACTGGGGTCATCTTCAATCTGCTCCTTCTGATCACAGCAACAAACTCTGAATGAAGTAATAGGATAAATCAAGCATATACAATATGGTTGTATGGATAATTTTCCCTTTTGTGGAATGATTCTACCATTTTGCAGGAGACAGGTGACTTAAGATGGGTAGGGGACAGGATAAAGTGACAAATAAGGTAGGATATAGTAGAATCAAGGCTGGAGATCAAAGCATGATTCCCCAGGTTTTAGGAAACTGGACAGCATGGGCAATAATGAAATATAATAGGAAGGACTAATCAGAAAGAAAAGAGCCATTCTTCACTCAGTTGAAAGTGTAAATTAGAAAGTAATTGAACAGAGAAAGAGGATGAACTAAAAAGTGAAAAAGATAGGCTAGAAGCCTAAACAATGAAAAGTAGGAAGAAAACGAAGGAGGGTGGAACAGCAAGGGATAAAAAAGGAACAGAAAGGAAAAAGAAGACGAGAAACACTAGGCAGAAATGAAAATCAAATCCACAAAATACAAGATAAAAATAAGATGATTTCCAAGCAGATGTGAAAGGCATAAGCCGTAAGACAAGCACGGGAGAATACAAGTAGTAAACACCTCTGTTGTTTACAGTTCTGGGCTGTGTCCATGTCAGAACCAGGATGCGCTGTGTACTCTGACCAGCTGGTCACGGAAGGGTGCTGGGTGTGGAGCTGCTCATGGCCTCTCAGCATACCGGCTACAGCCTGACTTTTGTTTCAGAGCCCAACTTCTGCGCCTTTCTCCTGCTCCAGATACTTCCACACTGCTTGTCGCACTGATGTGGCACCGCCCTGGGACCCACAGTGCTGGGTGCTGTAGCTTTGGTCCTTCTGCCCTCCCAAGGTGTGTGTGCATCTGATCTCACAGTATATGTATCGGATGTGATAAATGTATTTCCTCTGAGATTCTAATAACATTTGAAATACTCGGGCTGATTTATAATTTTAGTCGTGATGATCTAGGAAAGACCCATTGATGTTTACTTCAAAGAGTAGAGTCCACATTCCTTGGAATCTCCTCTTACTTCGTACAGAGTCTTTGCCCAACTATCTGATGTTATGCTGTGGAAAATGTTACTTGTTGATTCTTTTGAGAAAAAGCACAACATATGTATTGCAGCTCTCTTCAAATTGTTTGCACAAGGTAGTAAGTTCCTTAATATTTCCCACAAGCAAAAAGGCTTACATATTTCTTTCTATCTGCAGCTATTTGAAAAATGGCCAATCTACTTCCTATCAGTCATGTTTTATCCTAAAGATAAAAAAGAAATGGTAGGAAAATCTTCATATCTCTAAAACCATCTTTATATCGTCCAAAATTCACAATGTGCCTTTTAAGAAATAGCTATATAAATGACTAATGGATAATCACAATTCTTTTCACCAATTCTCGATCCTTGATGTACTTTCCATTACAAAAATTAAAGACAAGAAAGAATTGTAAAAAATTCAAGAAAGGTAGGAAGAAAAGAAGGAAACAGAGGGAAAAAGCTAATGAACTGTGTTTTTTTTTAAAATCATTGCTGGACCTTCTTGTTAAGGTCCTCTCACTGAATACTGAATCCACACGAACTGGTGGAATGTGGCTATGCTACTGGACACTTATAATTATCATGAGGCTCATTATGTTTTGAAAATCACTGCCATTTCCAATATTACTGAAAACTAAATACAGTTGAATAAAATATAAGACACATGTTTATTATCTTTTTAAATGCTAACTCCAAATTCTTTTGGAGTTCAAGTATATGAACATATACAGGTGTTATTTTATAGCTTACAGTTGTCATGCAATGCTTCGAATGTGATATGTTGTGCCAAAATCTCATTATGTTGAAGGCTTTTTAATGTTGGCTTTAAGGGAAATGATAGAATCATGAGGGCTCTAACTTAATCATCTGGATTAAACCATTGATGGGATGGACATTTTAGAAGGTGATGCAAAGAAGAGGTACAGCCTACATTTAAGCATTCTCTAAGGGGAGTGGGCCTGCTTCTCTGGGTCTGTCTTCTCTGCTTCTGGACATCATGAGGAAAACATGCTTTCCTCTACCATGCCCTTCCACTAAGGCATTCCTGGCTTATCCCAGGCCTAAAGCAAGTTAGAAAACTCATCATGAACTGAAACATATAAAACTATGATCAAAATATATCATTCCTCCTTTAAGTTGCTTACCTCAGGTGTTTTGTCTCTATAGAAAAAAGATTATTAACACTTGAGGAAATGAACTGAAAAGCACTTATCTAATATGTAGTATTTGTCTTTATTATTAGTAATTTCTCATTTTTTTAAACCAAAATTACTTCCAAATTAGTCTCCTTTTCTAGAGGAAAATAATGTTTCTTTGCCAGATCTAATGAAGATTTTATGAATTCAAAGCACAGCCAGACCCAGTTGCTAGGCAAAGAGAAGAAAAAGGGAGAAGGAAATGAAAAATTCTGTAGAGGGCTGACTCTGAAGTCTATAGTAAGCACTAGTCAGCTATGTTTTCATTCAATTAATGTTATTATTAGAATCTCAATTTTCCTATCCATAAAATGTAATTCTAGACAGTTCTGAAATGTAAGTCAAAAAAGAAGTAAAATAGCATATATGAAAAGCATTTGTAAAACAAATCGTAAAACCACTGTTAATAGCCAATTAATGACTCTAATCTTAGAATGCTATATTCCATGCAAGTAAAGTCTACTTCTTGCAATTCATATATATATCATAGTGAATTACAGTGAATTACAAAAGTAATTCATATATATATCATAGTGAATTACTAAAAACAACAGAAATAATAATTATTTACTTATGTAGGAGTTTTCAATGTTTCAGAACTTTTAAATAAAACCATAGTTGCATATAGTATGATATAATTTGAAAAGATTGTATTCAGCATAAAAACTGACAAATATAAGTCAGAAAGTAAAGTACAAACTATAAAAGTATATTTTCAATAGGAAAATTTTGTGACAATTCATTGATTAATTAATTATAATCTATCTTTTGAAGTAATTTTCTCATGAGAAAAAAAGTTAAGATTTACTTCAGGGGCGAGGGAGATAGCTCAGTAGAATAAGTGCTTGTCTAACAAGGACAGGGTCCTGAGTTCAATCCCTGGTACTGAGAAAAAAAGATGTCAACCTTAAATTTATTATTTTTATCAATTTACACATTTTTTAAAATTTGGTGATCAATGGATATTTTTTAAATAATGTCATAAACTTGATAAAAATGTATCCATTCAATTAGATAAATGTTGGATTTTTACTAAAATTCATGCTGTAATGAAATAAGTTAACATTTCCTTTCAAACTAGCAAATATTAATGTTTTGAGGTATTGCTTCCCTTTAAATATTTTCAAATGCATCACGCACACACACACACACTATTTCGTTATATTTACAAAAGAATATTATCTATTGCCATTTCTATAATGAAAATTTACTTTAAATTTTAGTCCATATATATATATATATATATATATATATATATATACACACACACACACATAAAGTGTATGTATATACACTTTATTATTGTTTAAGTTGATAAATCTTTGCACATTTTTCTATGCTAGTGTCAGTATTATTGATAATCTGACCACAAATCTGTTTTATCTACTCAAAATGTGTTTTGTACTTTTACTGTAGATTTTGTTACACTACATACAAAAGTTAGTAAACTTTTATTTACCTTAATTAAAAGGAAGAAAGTCTATATTTTCTGTGTTGTTCAATCTTCCATTTTGTAGAGAGGGCTGGAATTATTTTTACTAATTTCAAAACAAAATGTTCCTAGATAAACTAAGGGAGAACGAGAAGAGCGCTGTGTGATTGGATGTCAGAATGGTTCTAGAAAGGAAACCAAACATTAAGTCAGTAATTTAATTAAAGTAATGTGGATGTAGAACACTGGTTTATATTAACAATGACTCTGATTTGAGTGTGGGCAGATGGTAAAGTCTTTTTGTTAATGAGAAGAGAAATGCAAATATTCTAGCAACTTAAAAGTGTCACATAAAGAAGTGCTTTAAGAGAACTCCTCCCATGACTTGGCAATATTTAGCAGGCTCGGATACAGGAGGAGTTAATGTACACTGGTTCAATCTACATTGAAAGTGAATAATAGTACAAAAAGTTGTATGCTTTCCTGGCATAAAAATCTTCCAAGATGACAGGAATGAAATATATTGAAATAATTAGACTGTCAAAAATTATAAATAAGGGCCAGCCAGATAGCTCAATAGACTCAAGTGCTTGCTTAGGCAGGTGCAGGGATTCACCCCCAGCGTGCTGTGCTGGCTCTGCTTCCAGGGCACACTGAGATGGCATTGAGTCTGGGCATGGTGGTGGTGTGCACCTATAATCCCAGTTCTTGGAAGGCTAAAAACGGGAGGATCACTACGAGTCTGATCTGTGTGGTGAGACCCAGTAGACCCTGCACTGAATACACAAAGAAATTATAAATAATAACTTAAGGTGACTAAATTATTATCTATAATACCAATCATGATAATAATAGCTATAAATTTGCTGTTATGAAAAGCATGACCATAAAACATTTTTTAATCTCCCTTTAGCACTTGTGAAAATGTGAATTTTCCATATAAACATCTGGGGATTAGTTCCTTTTTTTTTCTTGTACTTTACTCTTCCATATTCTGCACTGACCAGATGTATTGCTTAGGAAACCTGGCCTCCTGTGAGTGAAGATAATTCCTCCTCTTGAAGCTCTTGACACTCTGTTAACAGCTTGTGTGGATGCTAGTGTCCTTGCCTTGCCCAAATCTTACTCCTTTTCCAAGTATCTTTGGCTTCTTGGCCCCTAGACTGATCTTGGAAAATGTCATTTGCCCTCCTCCCATCTGGGATAATTGATGTGTATTTCCTGTTGAGCAGTCCCTGCCACTTAGATCACATTTTTAGCTATTTCAAAATGGAAGGTGATTCTGATCTCTGTTATTTCTTTATGGGCAAAAGAGCAGCATGTGCACATGTTTGTTTACTATTACCTTCATCTCTGTTATTTCCAAACCTGCTTTTCTTCATTGATTTTTCCCTGGCACCAACACAGCAAAAGTACTTCTGTCCCATTTCCTTCACGTTGGTTCACAGAAAATGTCAGTTTTACATTTTTGTTGTTGAATTTGTTCATATTATTTCATGTAGGATTGGAACTACATGTGTTTTTTGGCACATGGGTATATTTTGAATTAAGTGTATTCTTTAATGTTTACTTTTAAACTATTGGGGGCAGTCTTTAATCTACTGATATTTTGATAGCAGCCTACCAAAGATTTTATTCAGAATCATATGAACATCTGAAGCTATTCTGAAGTTAGTACACAATTATTATGATCTTTGAAGGGAAACACAGAGCAAATTTTTAGTGATATGGTTCAGCAGCAGCAATGGAGAAGCAGAAAGAAGGGGGAGGAGAAACCTTTATTAACTCTGAAGACATGGAAAGGATAAAGGGCAGGGACATAGGAAGCGCCTCTCACCTAAGACCAGGAAATACAACTTTACAGACTCTTGCTAGGGCTGGAGTTTGAGACTCAGGTTAAGCAACACACAAGGATTGATTGGAGGGAGAAGTACAAGAAGTTCTATCCAGGACTGGAGTGCAGAAGGAGGCCGTGGTCATTCCGAAAATAAGCTGTTATTTTATGGATTCAGCCACATTAGATTAGGGCCATGATAATTTAGCAGTCTCTACTTGGGCCATCACCTATCATCTAGCACATAAAAATAAGATATATAACCCTCAATATTTTTGTTATAATTAAATAGAAGTCAAGAATTTCAACAGAACATTTCCTTTCATTACTGTTGGTAGCACAAAAGATAATAGGTATTTAACTTCTTTTCCTGAGAACTTAGCATCCACTCTCCTAGGTGCAAAGTATTTTCATGATTTCCTTGCAGTATATGATTTATTCATGAATTGTATCAGCAACCAAAATAGTCATGCCATTTTCACAAATTTTCCTAACATAGTTCATATTTCTTTAAGGAGCGATTCTTTTCATAGTTCCTAAAATCACCGTTTTTGCTTTTCAGTATGTGTGTGTGTGTGTGTGTGTGTGTGTGTGTGTGTGTGTGTGTGTGTGTGTGAGAGAGAGAGAGAGAGAGAGAGAGAGTGAGAAGAAGACATTATTGTGCTGAACTGCTATATTCTCAGCAGTGTCTCAGTTAATGATGCCCATCAAAAATACATTTCTCTCCTTATCCTTTTCTCAAAATTGAAAGATTTTAATCCTCCAACCTAACAGCCATGGAAAGGAAAATGCTGTTTGAACCACATAAAACCTAGAGAGTGGCAGAGATTTAGTGAGAATAAGATGGTGCTGCACATGAGAATAACTGTGAACTCTTAAATGAAACTCACCAAAATCATTGTAATGATGGTACATAAGTAAATCGAAGCAAGCAGATCATAAATCTCAGCTACAAAAGTAAAACTTTAGGTATTTTAATTATAGATATACACAGTGCTCCAAAAGCATAGTCATGAATGCATGTTTCCTGCTAGTGTGCATGGGAAAGTGACTCTATCTTGTATATAAATTGTATACCTTTATATTTTAATGTTTCAGTTGCCTCATTTAATGTTGCTTTGTTTTTATCACCAGTAGAAACCATTAAAATATGAATAGCTCCTATAAAAGACCAATTTAATTTTCAAATTCTATGAAACTTCTAGGAAAAAAATTACTGAGAATGTGGCAAATGAGACAGCTCAGCAGACCAAGCACCTACCTAGACAAGCCAAGGAACCAGGGTTGATGTCTGGCACCACTTGTCAGGCTGGGCTTGCCCCTGGGCATGCTGAACCAGTCACCGAGGCTGGGCACGGTGGTGAAAGCCTGTAATTCCAGTGCTGGGGTGGCTGAAAACAGGAGGATCACTTGAATTCGAGCTGCATAGTGAGACCTTATATCAAAATTTAAATAAAAAGTTTACTGAGAATTAAGTGATTGTTTCCTGACTCACACAGTTAATGAAAATGTAAACTCATTTAAGTTAGTAAGACTGCAGGAGCATTTTCTTTCTGCAAAGGTAAGATATCAAGTAAAGTGACATTTATTGGTGAATCTTATTTGGAAGGCAAATTGAAAAAAATAAACTTTTTAATAAGAAAAATGAAACAAACATGGGGGAGCAGAATACAATAAATGCTGGTCAGTAAAATATAGGAATTTTTAAGGCTGATTAAAAGGCACACAACAAGATGTGTAAAAATAGGTTGCAAGATGAATATTTGTGTGAACGGATGGCCACTAACCTTCAACTCCAGAAAATAAGATGACTAAAACTTCTAATTCTCAATGAAGAAAAATTTCTCTTAAAACTAAAAATAGTGTTATAGATATATGCTACATGTTTACCTTGCATTTCTGTAGGGGTAAGCATTTTAAATCTATTATCTTCTCTTACTAAATACCTTGAGAAGTGTCTAATCATAAAAGAATCATATTAGTTATTACAATACTTTCTGTATCTAATCAGATACCTTTCTTAATCAAATATTTTCCTCAGAAGACCTCAGATAAGTCTAGAGTGGCAACTTGCATTAATTTCATCAATGACTACAGTTAAAGATGAAAAATATTTAAATGAATTAAATGTGTTTTCCTAAATAAAGTCCTCAAAATGTAATGTTCGGTCCTGTGTGCTGAATAACTAATATTCCATATTTTATAGATAACTTCAAGATTTTCCCTCATAATTTGACTGACATTAAAAATTAACAGTTAATGTTGACCACAAATGATATGTCATGTACAGTCAGTATGAATTCATACGATTCACATGTTTTAAACTTACCTAAAAATCCTTAATTGTCCGAAGTTGTTGACTTGACCTTTCCCAGCTCAGATTATTAATATGGCACCACTTTTTATACCTTGTGCTTCCACTTTGCTGCTGGATGATTAAGTTAGTCCTGCTGAGAGCCCACTGCTATTATGGACTATTGGACTATACTGGGCCATTTTGCTGAACTCAGGTTCCTACTATCTTTAGACTCGCTCTAACTATGAAAAGGTCCTTTAAAGACTTCTCCAATACACCTTCTCTAAATTCAGTGGATACCCATCTCTAACAGAACAAAATGAAAAGGGAGATATGTTGAGAGACACACAGCTAGGCAATCGATCAAATATATGTAGGTGGGACTTGACCCAATGCCTAAAGCAAAGGAGCCACCTTACTCCTGAGATGAACACCCTGTGTGCTTAGGGTTACCTAGCAGCTGCTAGGTGACCTAGTATCCTGTGTTACTAACTTCACAAAAGTGCAAATAAAGGACCAATTTGTTGTGAAGAAAAGAAAAAAAATACATATAGATACACAAGAGAGTTACGATAAACATATAGCAACCTTCTTTTAGTTCAATGAGAAGAAAGTTGAGTGCTCCCATCA
>PVKA01017675.1:11541-45398 GCA_004027165.1 Ctenomys sociabilis
AAAAAAAAAAAAAAAAAAAAAAAAAAAAAAAAAAAAAAAAAAAAAAAAAAAAAAAAAAAAAAAAAAAAAAAAAAAAAAAAAAAAAAAAAAAAAAAAAAAAAAAAAAAAAAAAAAAAAAAAAAAAAACCGATAAACTCCAAGCCTTTATATTTAAGAGGATGCCACTTGAAGATATAATCAGAAGGGAAATAAACTTGACCCACATGTATAAATATTGCATAGTCTCCCTAGTGTAAGAACTCAAAAGAAGAAATAAAAATTGAAAGGTATAAAATAATTAAAAGGAAAGCGAGATCTTAAGGATTAAGCAACAAAGAGAAGACAAAGAGAAAATACAGGAAATATGACAGGGGCAAAGCCATACATTTATATGCACAAGATGGTTAAGGCAATGATCCTGAGAATCTCCAGCAGGTTTGTGAAACTAGCAGTTAATTGGAGGATTCTCACCCTGACTAACTATATATGCTGATACCTGTGAACTAAGCAACTGCACTGAAGATAGCAATGTGTATTACCAGGGTCATGCTTGGAATGCCTGTCGTTCTGATCTTCTAAATACATCTTGCTTGTCGTGTCATACCAATTATTGCTATACTGTCTCTCAAGTAAATGTTTTAAGGGTAATAAATGAAAACAAGAGACAAGAAAAAAAAAATGAGAAGCAAGGTTTGTAGTAATATTGTTTAGACAAGATATTATGTCTGTATGATTTTTTTTTTTCAGAACCAGGGATTAAACTCAGGCCCTTGAGCTTGCCAGGGAGGCACTTATTCCACTGAGCCATCGCCCCAGCACCTCAAGTCTGTATCTTGTCCTCTGAATAACTACTATAAAGATAATAATATGTAATATATTAATTATTGTAACTGTCCTACTAACCTAATTTGAAACTGTTTCTTTACTATTTTACCCTTTTATTCTCATTAAAATGAATACAAATTCCTTAAACTAATTTTATATCCAAGTTGATTTTTTTTTTCTTTTGCAGCTGGGTATTGAATTCAGGCCCTTACCCTTGCCAGGCAAGCACTTATTCTACTAAGCTATCTCTACAGCTCTCAAGTTGATATTTTTGTATTCCATGACAATGTGCTTATATTCCTTCCCACATCTGCTTTTGTCCACCATCAAACCAGGAGCCAAGATGTAGCAGAGAAGGAAACTGAGGCAATAACTAGGTGAAGCCACCAGCTACCTGTCCTCAAAAAACTTAAACACAAGATGTATTTAGTTTTCTGCTGAGAGGAAACTCAGAATGAACTGCTGCTATTAATCTGAGCCTGGCTCAATAATATTTTTAAAATTCAGAGTAATTGTATGCATGATGTGGGAATTTGTGTGTTTTAATATGCAATGCAAAGACATTAACTTGCACTGTCTTCATGCTTGTATGGCACAAGTTCAAGACCAAACAGCTGTAAGAAATAGTCTGTGGTAAACTACAAGCCTGGTCAGATAGCTCAGTGGATAAAAGTGCCTGCTTAGGCAGAAGCATGGGCCTGGGTTTGACCCTAGTGTGCCATGCCAGACCCATCCCAGGGGTGCACTGAGATGAGATAGGCATGGTGGTCTGCATCTGTAATCCCTTTGCTTGGGAGGCTGAAAACATGAGGGTCACTATGAGTCTAATCTGTGCAGTGAGGCCTTGTAGACCCTATACTAAATACAAACATATAATAAAAAATAACAACAACAACAACAAAAACCCTGAAAGCCTCCAATCAAGTAAATCACGCAACTCATTGAATTTTCAGGAATGCTTGGATAGGCAATGATAAGAGCAAGGAACCTCTTAATATCACATTATAGTTAAAATATCAAGTATAATATGAGGAGAAAACATTGAAATAAAAAAAAAAACACCAATCAGTTTAAATGTAGGGCTGTAAGAACAGCTTCAGACTTCTCTGTAGAAACCCTCATAGGCAGGTTAGCATGGAAAGATACTTTTCATCCCTTGAAAAACGTCTATAAACTCAGAACATTATTTCCAGTGAAGTTGGTTTTCAAAATTAAAGAAGAAATTAATGTCTTACAATCTAAAAACAGCAATCAAATAATTACCTAAGGGAATTATATACCAAGAAGCAGGATAATAGATCTGCTTTTATGTATTTAATTATTTTTTATGTATTTATTACCAGGTCTACAGGGTCTCACTACACAGATTGGACTCTAAGTGATCCTCCTGTTCTCAGCCTCCCAAGCACAGGAATTAGAAGCATGCACCACCACATTCAGTCTCAGTGTCCCCCAAGGGCAAGGCCAGCACAGCAGGCAGGAGGTCAAACCCCAGACCCCTACATCTGCCTAAGCAAGGGCTTTAATCAGCTGAGTTATCCAGCAGGTCCTTAGACCTGCTTTTTGAGAATTAGCAAATAATGAAAACTTAAGGAAAACAACAAATGACAGGAATCAGTACAAAGATAACTACAACAATCCTGAAATTAAATAATCTTATTTCTTCACTTAGAAGATACAGACTGGTTGACTAAACTAAAAATCAAAACCAAAATCTTTTGTCCTTGCAAAATATATTTCTCATTAGTAAAGATGTCCAAGGATTAAAAGTGATAGGATGGATATGTATTCCATGCTGAAACCCAAATCAAGGAGTGGGACTGCTGTGGTTTCTATCTAAAGTGCCTCTGTCAGGTCTCCTACATGTGAAAATTGACTGGTTATGGAGCTCTGTGGTCTTTGACAGATTCATTTGTTGATACTTTTAGTAGTGAAACTGCAGTTATGAGGTAGGACCTGGTTGGAGGTTGGCACTGGCGCATGATCTGGAAAGAGGGATTTTTGTCCCAGCTTACTTTACTCCTTTAGGTTTTGGCCAGTTTTGTACCTCGATGAGGAAAGTGAAAAAAGACATGTAGCTATACACATATCTGACTAATCAGACTTCAAAAAATTCATCAGATGAATAAAAAAGGGCCACTATAAAGGAGTAATCAGAAAATCCACCAAGAAATGTGACAGTGTAAAATATTTACAAAAAAACTGAAGCAAAACACTTGATTCAAAAAACACTTATCAACTTAAATGGACACATAAGTCACAACGTGAAGATAGTCTATTTCAATACTCTTCGTTCAGTAATGTATCACCTAGACAGAAATTGAAAACTGAAGCATCAGAGTTAATCTATAACATATATCAAATTGACTTAACAGAACACTCTTTCCCACAAACACAGAATTTACAAAGTTGTATAAAATAGGTCATATTCTAACCGAGAAGACTTAATAAACATATGTGAAACAATACTTAATCTCATTAAAATATAATTGAATAAAACTAGAACTAAGTTGCAAGATACCATACAGAAACACTAAAACATAAAGATTGAGGAATTCATTTATGAAAGCTCAGTGGGTCATTAAACAAGCCAGGGAGGAAGTATTAAAAATTCTTAAAACCAAATGAATACAAAAATTAAAATATGCCACATCACTGGAAGGAAAAAGTGAAATACTTTCATGACAAAGAATAACTGAAGAATTTCATGATGACAAAGACATCCCTACGCAGACTACTGAAATGTGTTCTAGAAAGGGACCACAATGACCAGAACTCCATGAATGAGAACAGAAGGAACTCACTGAACAGGGCAAACAATTAAACACAGGAGAAAAAATAGTAAAAAATACCAGATAAATAACATGACAATCATAAGTAAACACAATTTTTTTTTTTGTCTTTTTGAGACAGGGTCTCACTATGCAGTTCAGGCTGGCCTTAAGCTCACTTTGTAGCTCAGGCTGGTCTCGAACTCACAACAATCCTCCTGCCTCAGCCTCAATGATAACCATCAATGTAAATGGACTCAATTCACCAATTAAGAGAAATAGACTGACACAGTGGATTAAGAAACAAAATCCAACCATATGCTGTGTACAAGAAACATACTTAACTCAAACAGACATACATAGGCTTAAAGTCCAAGGATGGAAACAATACTACATGCCCCAGTACCTCAGAAAAAAGCAGGAGTAGCAATTCTGTTCTCAGACAATCTCAATCTCAAACCAAGAAGGATCAAACGAAATAAAAAAGGCCACTATATATATTGGTCAGGGGCAAAATTCAAAAGCAAGAGGTGACACTCATAAATATCTATGCACCAAACACAGAAGCACCCAACTATGTAAGACAAATCTTAATGGACATGAAAAATCTAATATCCAAGACTACAATCTTGACAGGAAACCTTAACAATCCTTATCTCAAAAAGATAGGCCAAGCAGAAAAAATTATTAAAGAAGTAGCAGAAATGAACCAGAGCTTGGAACAAATGGCCTTGGTGGATATATACAGAGTGTCCCACCAACCACTGCTGACTATATATTTTTTCAGGTGCACACGGGTCATTTTCCAAAATAGACCACAAACTAGTTCATAGGTCATGCTTAAGTATATCCAAGAAAACAGACATTATCCCATGTGTATTATCCAAACACAGTGCAATGAAAATGGAAATAAATGACAAAAGAAACCAGAAAAACCCGCTATAGTCATGGAAACTAAACAACGCCCTACTCAGCAATCAATGGGTCACAGATGAAATTAAATAAGAAATTCAACAATATCTATAATTCAATGAAAATTCAAGTACAACTTATTGGACTTTATGGGATGCGATGAAAGCATTACTCAGAGGGGAAAATCATAGCTACGAACTCACATATTAGGAAAATAGAATGGGACCAAAGAAACATCCTAGTGTTGCACCTCTAAAATCTGGAAAAGGAAGTTCAAACCAAACCCAGAGCCTAAAGACAGGAAGAATTCATAAAGATTAGAACAGAAAGTAATTCAATTGAGATGAAGAAAACAGTTCAAAGAATCCATGACTCAAAAGCTTGTTCATTAAAAGACTTAGCCTCATCAAGAAGAGGAAAGAAAAAATTAAAATACAAGCAATAAGGAATGAAAAAGGTGAATTCATCACAGACCTAGTGGAAATTCAGAAGATTATCAATAGCTACTTCAAGAATCTTTAAGCTCACAGAATAAAAGACACAGAAGAAATAAACAGATTCCTTGAAAGGTACAAATCACCAAAACTGGATCAAGAAGATAAAACAACTCTCAATAAGCCAATAACAGCCAAGAGGACACGAAACAATAAAAATCCTGCTGACCAAGAAAAGTCCAGGTCCTGATGGATTATAGCTGAATTCTATAAGAAATTTATAGAAGACATAATCCCTATACTCCTCAAACTCTTCAATGAAATTGAAATGGAAGCAGTCTTTCCAAAATAATTTCTGGAGGCAAGTATTATACTGATTCCAATACCAGGAAAAGGTACAACTAAAAATGAGAACTACAGGCCATCTCCCTCATGAACATAGATGCAAAAATCCTCAATATAGTCTTAGCAAGTAGAATACAGAAAATATTCAAGAAGATCATGCAACATGACCAGGTAGGATTCAGCTTAGGGATGCAAAGATGGTACATTATTCAAAAATCCATAAATGTCAAACACTATATGAGTAGACTTTAATCTAAAAATCACATGATCATCTCAACTGATGCAGGAAAAGTTTTTGACAAAGTTCAACAATCATTCATGTTCTAAGTCCTACAGAAAATTGAAATAGAAGGCCTCTATCTCAATTTAATAAAAAGTATCTATGACAACCCAAAGGCTAATATAATTCTAAATGGGGAAAACCTGAAATTTTTACTCTTAGATCAGGTACAAGAAAAGCATGTCCTCTTAAAACCCCTCCTGTTCAATATAGTTTTGGAATCATTAGCAACAGCCATTAGACAACAGGGAGAAATAAAAGGAATAAGAATAGGTAAAGAAGTTAAAATATCACTATTTGTAGATGACATACTTTACTTGGAAGACCCAAAATACTTCACCAAGAAGCTACTAGAATTGATACGGAAATTCAGTAGCATAGCAGGATACAAAGTCAATACCCAAAAGTCAATAACATTCCTCTACACAGATAACAAACACACTGAGGAGGAAACTATAGAAAAAATACCTTTAACAATACCATCATGGAAAATGAAATACCATGGAATCCACTTAAACAAGGAAGTCAAAGATCTTTTCACAGAAAATTACAGCACCCTAAGAAAAGAGATCATAAATAATTTCAGAAAATGGAAAGAGGTTTCCTGGTCCTGAATAGGAAGAACCAACATCAGGAAGATAGCCATACTCCCTAAATTGTTGTACAGATTAAACACAATCCCTATCTAATAGCCCCCAACATACCTCGCAGACATAGAGGAATCATTCCTAAAAATTATTTGGAAAAGTCCTAGAATAGCAAAGACAATCTTGGCCAAGAGAGACAAGGCAGGAGACTCACAGTTCCTGACTTGAAATTTGATTTTGTGACAAAATCAAAATGGTATTGGCAACGAAATAGACCTGAGGATCAATAGAATAGATTAGAAGATTCAGAGGCCTCTATGAACACACTCAGCCACTTGATCTTCAAAAAAGGGGCCAAATATGTTTACTGGAAGAAAGATAGCCTCTTTAACAAATGCTGCTAGAAAAATTGGCTTTCTACATGCCAAAATCTAGAACTTGACCCAGGTCTATCATCATACATTAACCTAAAGTCAAAATGGATTAAAGATCTAAACATTAAAACAGAAACACTCAATCTCCTGGAAAAGAAAGTAGTAGAAACTCTGGAAGACATAGGGGTAGGCAAAGAGTTCGTGAACTAACATGTATTTAGATGGGAAACACTTGAAGGGTTCAACAACGAGGATCAACTCTTATTCAGAAATTTTTGCATGTCAAAGAAATTGTCAACAAATTGAAGACAAACCACAAATTTTGAAAAAATCTTGACTAATAAGCACTCAGACAAAAGTCTGCTCCCTAGAATTTATAAAGAACTAAGATACATTAGGACCCTCAAATTTAAAGACCCAATTGAGATATGGGCATCTGAGATGAATACACACTTCTCAGAGGACAAAATTAAAGAAGTGAATAAATATATGAAAAAATGCTCCACATCGATAGCCATCAGTGAAATGCAAGTTAAAACAACACTGAGATACCATTTAACTCAAGAAAGAATGGCTATCATGAAAAAATTAATCAACAATAAATGCTGGAGAGGATGTGGGGAAAAGGGGACCCTTCTCACTGCTGGTGGGAATGTAGACTGGTACAGCCATTGTGGAGGTCAGTGTGGAGACTCCTCAAAAGAGTAGGACTAGAAATCCCATTCAAGCCAGCTATTCCCCTACTGGGAAATTTCTCACAGGAACTGAAAACATTCCATCATAGTGATTTATGTGTATAGCATAATGCTATGTTTATAGCATCACAATTTGTGATAGAAAAATCTTGGAAACAACCAAGATGCCTGTTACATGAGGAATGGTTGAAAAAGATGTGGTATTTCTATACAATGGAGTATTCCTCAGCTTTAAAGAATGATAAACTTGAAGCATTTATATTAAAGTGGATGCCACTTAAACATATACTGATAAGTGAAATAAACCAGACACACATGTGTAAATATCATATAGTCTGCCTAATATAAGAAATCAAAAGTAGAAATACAAGTAGAAAGGTATGACAACAACTAAAATGAATTTAGTCAGATAGGGTAAATTAAACTTTATGTGTTACAGGGTAATAATCAGCTTCTTTTCTGGGTGATTATCAACCTAAGTTTGCAGATCAAAAATTGGAGAAATGGAAGGACTGCAAGATCAGCCAATATTTTGGCCCTAGCCTTTCAAGGTCAGTGAATACTCAGGACATAGGAGAACCTGTACTGTAACATCATGGAACTCAGTTGTGCCCCAAATTTGCTGTTCATGGAAATTTGGAGCCACAGAGGAATGTGATCGATGATCTATAGTGTGCCTAAGGAGAGTCACATTGAGAGAAAACTTTCTCTCAGGCTTTCACAGAAAGCAAACTGTTCAAGCATTGGCCATGACTCATCCACATGGTTGACACTGACAAAGAATCTATATAGTGAGTTAAAGGGTTACTGAATAAACCCTGAGGGGATTTCACTGACCTCATCACATACAAGAGCTGCATTTTTTGTTATATAGGCCTTGGTTTATCTTGGTCTTAGCCATCTACCAGAAAAGCATAAAAACGAGCTATAAAATAAGACCATAATAATAAGCTGAGCTGTAATTGAGTCTAGTCAACAACTTCTTCAAATAACCTACTATTATTGTGGACTGATGGACTGAGGTGGATTGTTTCCCTGAATTGAAGCACCTGTAATAATTGAATGACAATAGAATACCCATCTTTAATAGGACTAAACAAAAAAATAGTGATACAAAGGAAGAACCATTCTTTGTTTGTATAAACAGTACAGTTAGGATAAATATCCAGTACTTTCACATAATTCTATGAGAAAAAAGGTTCGCACTAATGGTGTTTGGATAGGATATCCTGTCTGCTTCTTGTACTATGGGTAACCACTAGGAAGATAACAATGTAAAAAGTATTAATTATGAAAAGTCTACTATAACTCAGCTATTAAAAAAGATAGGTATACAGCTACATTCTCTTAATTTATTGATTAGAGGCATCTGCTCTAATAGTGTTTATAGATAGAGTATCGTGTATGCACTTTGTACAACAAAAAGCCACTATGAAAACAATGTGTAACGTATTAATCGTTGAATCTGTCCTACTAATTTGATTTGAAACTGTCTCATTGCTATTTGTTATTCAATAAAATAAAGTAAAATAAAATTTAAAGAAAAAATAGTTTTTGAACTATATGTAAATGCAAAACAATGATATATTTTATAGGTATTTTTAAAGGTTCATTGATGTACTCATTGAGTAGCTTTAGCTGTTATCATACTGTGCAAATTCAAGTATGATTGTACTAATATAATTATGTATAATCATAACACACCAATATAATTACTTCAGTGTAATCTTTAATACTATTGTTGATTTTGTTCTTTGAACATTAACAACATCATTATCACTACATTTTCTTTGCTGCTTTTTGTTCTCATTCAGTATTACATTTTAATATCAGAAAAACCATTTTACTAGTACATTTTAAATGTGTGTTGTTCTTTTGTTGTTGTTTTTTTTTTTTTTTTTTTTTTTTTTTTTTTTTTTTTTTTTTGTTATTTTTTAGGAATTGGGAATTGAAATTCGGCCCTTGTTGCCAGGGAAGTGCTTATTCCACTGAGCCATCTCCCCTGCCCCACTGGTACATTTTGGTTATACATTCTGAGCACTTATAGGAAATTTGTACCTTTACATAATTTACCTTTATTCTTTCTTTTTTTCCATATCCCTTCCTTCAAATCCTCATCTCCTTCTAATTTACAAGAGCTTTGTTTCCATTCTTTCTTCTTGTCTCATTTATTTTTTATTTTGTTTCTTTTCTCCCCTTCTCTCTAGTTTGCCTTTTCATTTGAACATTTTCTTGTTATTTCACATTGTATACTATTCGAATTTCTTCATACCAGAGAAACAGTATGACACCTACATGTATGTCTGATTCACTTCACTCAAAATTGGCATCTTGAAGTATATCCATTTACTTAGGGATGTCTCAAGAAAAATTTTTGTTAAATCAGCTTCCTAATTCTGGATTTCAAGAAAAAATTGCTTTTTTCTATTTCTTTGGGGATTGAACTCAGGGCCTTGCGTTTGCCAGGGAAGCACTTATTCTTCCCAGCCCCTCTAATTCTTTTATATAAGGTTTCTTTTTCTATTTTCAGACTTTGTCTTCTTCATTCCCATTTTATTGTCAGCATGAAAAATTGTAAAATATTCTTCTCAATTGGAAATGAATTATTTTAAATCAGTCATGTGAAATATCTTTCAAATATACTAAATGTTTCCAAAATACATAAAACTATATAAAGTTTATACATTTATGCATATGGCTACCTCATATAGTTCTTAAACAGTCTATCAATGTTGAGGAGACATACTCCTGATAAGATATAAGCTGCCATTGTAACTGCTTTCTAACATAATTTTTGAACTGTGGGTGGCATAATTAACATGTAGTATTAACTTTTTATTTTCTCACACTGGGAAAATCTTTATAATTAAATAATTTATTTTATCAATTACTTTTACTGTAAACAATCAGATCAAGAAAAGTGGTGCACTTTTTTTTTTCCTTCTCAAGTTTCTTTATTTCAATTGGCAGAATGCCTTGTAGTATTGAATGGAAATTATATTAGAGGTCATTCTAGCCTTATTTTTTATGATGTACATTCTGCAAGCCAGATTCTTAGGGAAGCACATTCTGTAATTCAATATGAGCTCCAAGGATGGAAAACCAGTAGAAGAGGCAGTGTAATTCACACTAAGCCCCAAGATGCCAGAGTACCGGTGAAGATGCTGCGTCGTGAAAGTGCAAGACCAGGAGCTGAAATGTCAAAAAGCAGGAGAAAATGTGTGTTTCTGCTTCATGACAAAGAGAAAATTTGTCTTTCTTCTGTCACACAGCTCTTTTCAGGCATTCAACTAATTGAATAAAGGCCAGTGACATGGTTGTATCCTCATTTCTCAATCTCAATCTCAACTTGAAATGTCAATCACTTTGAGAAACTTTCTCTAAGATGTACTCAGAGAAAAAGAAATGTACTAAGAGAAAAAAAATATTTTTTTATCAGATATCTGGGCATTTATCTCTTATTCTTGTCAAGTTGAACTTAATATTCACCATCACGAAACAAAGACGTAGACATAAAATGTGTTGCTATCCAACATTACATATTGTAGTTAACAGCTGGAAATCTGCACTACTTATTTCTTCAGTACGTGTTTCACTCTCCTGCATGTGAACATATGAACTGGATAATAGACCAGAGAGTATCATTATTTAAGGCAATAGGTTCTGAAGTACATTAATGGGGAGCCTGAGAATTTCTTATCTTACCCATACAGATGTCAAGGAAATGGTTTCCTCTAAATCACACATACAAACATCACCACATTCTCAGAGTGAAATCAGGAAATTTCACTAGAGAACATGAGGCTACAGATTCTTTAGGAATGCCCCTGGGAAAATCACAGCTATCATTATTTTTCAAAGGAGAGAATGTGAACAGTTATAACACGAACTACCTCATCTTTCTTTATTCTGACATTTTACCCTGCATCTTACTTGTTTCAAAACTGCACATTTGATCACTGATTAGAAATTGCATTTGGAAGAAAATCTTTCCACCAGGGAACTACAGATGTCACAGAAGTTCAAAGTAAAATGAGTTAGAGAGTTTTAAAAGGCAATATTCCACCCATGCAGGTTTCACTTAGATTGTAGATACTTTGTTAAGGAAAAGCAGCAAAGATTTTAGAAAGCAGAAGTATTATTTGCCCTGCTTCCTTTCTGATTAATGTAAGGAAAACACCATGCTTTTCATAGTCCTCTTTCTTTCCTCATGCCCTCCCTGGGTTTCTGGGGGCTCTGAGAGTTAATTTGTGTCTGTGACACCCAGGCATTCACCACATAGCTCACCAGTCATGACCAGAGAGGATTTTGGCATTGAAATGTGATTAAATTTTAGTCACTGAAAGTTGGTTTATTACTTCTGATGATGCAAAGTGAAATAACACTTACAATGGCTGATTACCTAGGGTGCATCAAAGAAGTAAGAACAGGCGAGATATATATATATATATATATATATATATATATAATAAATGATTGCATATACTTAGTAATGTTTTGATACATCTGAATGATATCTGTATGAATACTCTTTCAAATTTTCCATCTTTTCCAAGTTTAAAAAAATACAGGAAAAGAGAAAATTATGTTAGGCTCAAAATATTATACTTGAAATCTTTGTATTTCATCCAATCTGAAATAGGAGGAGGACTTTGATGTTTTCACTTATTCTAGTTCTCAAAACCATGGCCTAAAATGTCAAAGGGTTTTGTCACAATTCAAATTTGTTTTTGAGAAAAAATAAACTAGAAAAATGAAAATATTTTCATTGCAATTATTATATACATTGTGCTTTGTGCTTCAAGTATCACTCTCTACTGTGGCTCTGAAAATCTTTACAATTTTCTAGAAATAAATTGTTTCATAATTTCAACAAAGGCCTATCTGATCCTCTTAACAATGACCTTTCTTTTTCTTTCTTTTTTTGACTTGTGTGTGTGTGTGTGTGTGTGTGTGTGTTACTATAGATGGAACTCAGGGTCCTCACACTGAGCTAAATATCAACCATTTTTTAAAATTTTGTGAGGCAAGATCACAAACTGTTCCAGCTTGTGTCTGAATATGTGACCTTTCTGCTTCAACCACTGAGCACATTGGCATATGGGTATGTGCCGTCATGATCCTCCTGCTGTCCTTCCTTCAGAATACCAGGGCCTTCAGTGGATCCTCTCATTTCTTCTAGATCTGATCATAATAGTGCATTGAAAATATAAAAAAAATGACAAAAGAAACTATAAAAATTTAATGAACTGAAAAAATTTAATGGAAATTCAGAAACACTTTCATGAACAAACGGGTCACAGAAATAATCAGAGAAAAAAATTAAATAGAATCTACAATCTAAATAAAGTACAAATACAACTTATCAGAATCAGCAAGATACAATGAAAGTAGTCTTCAGAGGGAAATTTATAGCAGCAAACTCTCATATCAGGAAGCAAAATGAGAGCAAACTATCCAATACTACATCTTAATCTAGAAAATCAAGAACAAGTCAAGATCAAAGCATAGAAAAGGTAGCAAATTATAAATACCACAGCAGATACTAATGCTGAGATTAAAAAAATAATTGGGAAAAAATAAAAAGAATTAATAAATAGGGCAGTAATTTCTTAAAAAGCATAAATAAAATTGATAAATTTCTAATCAACTTTATTGAAAAAGGGAAAACACTCAAATTCATGTAATAAGAATAAAAAAGGTGAAACCACTACAGATTTTGTGGAAATACACAAGATCATCAGTACTCACTTCAAAATCTTTACTCTCATTAGATGGAAAACACAGAGGAAATGGACAGATTCCTACACAGGTATGAATTATTAAAACTGAATTAAGAAGATATTAAAATCACAAATAATTAAAAATCAGGTAATAAAATTGAAAGTGCAATTGAAAACTTTCTGACAAAGAAAAGTGAAGGTTCTCATGGTTTCACAGCTGAATTTTACACAAAATTTAGAGAAGACTTAATGATAATACTCCTCAATCTCTTCAGTGAAATTGAAAGGGGAGCAATTTTTCCAAACTCATTTCCAGATTCAAGATTCACACTGATACCAAAAACAAGGAGCCAGGGAAATAGCTCAGTAGAATGAGCACCTGACCAGCAAGCACAAGGTCCTGAGATCAATCCCCATTTCTGAAACAAAAAAAACAACAACAGCAAAAACAGAGAAATACTCACCCAAAAAAGAGAACTACAGGCCTATCTTCCTAATGAACATAGATGCAAAAATACTCAATAAAATACAGGATCCATAAAAATAATTTAAGATTAAATTTAACAAATGAAGCCAACGATTAATGCATTGAAATTTACAATACTCTGAAAAAAGAGAGAAAGATGAGGATTTCAGAAATTGGAAAGATATTCTTGTGTACAGATCAAAAGAACCAGCATTGTAAAAGTAGTCATACTTCTAAAACTGTTATACATATTTAATGCAATTCCAATCAAAAGATTATTATCATACCTCACAGACCTGGAGAATGCTTTCTTAAATTCTTGAATTCTTGTGGAGGCACAAGAGACATAAAAGTTTTAAAAAGACAATCCTGGACAAGAAAGACAAGATAAGAGGCATAGCAGTCCCTGAACTGAAATCACGCTACAAAGTTACTGTAATAAAATCAGCATGTAACGGGCAACAAAATGTATCTGAGGATTAATAGAATGATTAGAAGGTGAAGATACATCTATAAACACAGCAACTGCTTCTTTGAACAATGTACAAATATGTTTATTGGAAGAAAGTTAGCTTCTTTACTAAATGATGCTGGAAAAACTGGCTTTCCATATGCTGAAGAATGAGTGTAGACACAGGTCTATCACCATGTGCTAACCTACAGTCAAAGTTGACATAAGATCTAAATATTAACAGAAACACAAAATCTTCTGGAATACATGTAGAAATCTTGAAGACAGCAGTAAGCAGAGTTCATGTTCAAAAACCAAACCACATGGGAAATACTTGAAAGTCTTAGCAACTGGGATCTTATTATATTTTTAAAAAATTGTACATCAACAAAAATCAGCAACAGAGTAAAAAGAAAATCCATGAATTGGGAAAAAATTTATCCATCTTTCCCTCAGACAAAGGACTTCTATCTAGAACATGTAAAGAATTTTCAAAAATCAAGCTCCCAAAATTCAAAGACCCAGTCACAAAATGGACATCTGAGATGAATGTACACTTATGATATAAAAAATATAAATGTCAAATAAATATATAAAAATCTGTTCAATATCATTGGTCATTCTAAAGACACAAACTAAAACAAGACTGAAATTCCATTTCATAAAAAGTGGCTATCATCAAGAAATACAATAACAAATGCTGAGGGGGAAGGATGTGGGGAAAAAGGGATTCTTCTCCATTGTTGATGGAAGAATAGGTTGGGACAACCACTGTGGAGATCAGTGTGGAGATTCCTCTAAAACCTAGGAACAGAGGTGTCATTTGACCCAATTATATTCCTGGGTATTTTCCAAGGAGAAATTAAAACATCATACTGCTGCAATCTATGTGCACCCATAGTTATAGTAGCACATTTTATAATAGCTAAGTTTTGTGAACAATCCAAACATCTGCCAGCCCAATAATGGATAAAAATGATGTGGTATGCTTATGTAAAGGAGTATTACTCAGCTGTAAAGAAAACAAAACCTGAGGCTTTTATACGTAAATGGATACAACTAGAGAAGATAGTCATAACTGAAATAAATCAGACTTACATATGTAAAACTTGTATGGTTTCCATTGTGCAAGAACTTAAAGAGTTAATAAGAAACAGAATGTATAATAGATACATTGAAAGGGTAAAAATCGCTCAAAAGGAAAGAACAAAACCAATGGGAAAAAGAATAAAAGGAAGGTTAACAAATTATTTGTGCATACATACAAGAGGGATAAGATAATTTCTATTTAGCTTACTATGAATTTCAATGGGCATTGAAAAGAACAGTTAGTGCTCATATTATTTGATCAGTTTTGCATGCCTGTATCTGGTAATCTGAGCAACTACTTTGAAGATAACAATATATGACATGATGATTGTTAATTTCCTATTAAATTGTTTTTGAAATTCTGTAATGTGTTTGATTTTTTAAAAAATTATAGACAAAAGGTAAATTGCCGTGTTTTTAATTTAAGACCTGCAATCCTTTGTACCTAGTTTTATGTTCTGTTGCCAATACAAGCTGTTGTGATTTTTATAAATTTACTGTAAAGCACGAAATAGAATCTTTTTCAGTTCTCTGACATCACTATTATTTTTCAGTATTAGTAGTGCTTTCCAGATCTTTTTCATTTCTATAAACTTTAGAATCAATTTTTCAATAATTATAATATTATGGGTGCTGGGTAGATGGCTCAGTGGAATAAACGCTTCCCTGGCAAGTGCAAGGGCCTGAGTTCAATCCCTGGTTCAGCCAAAAAAATAAAAATAAAAAATAATAATGATTATAATATTATGCTGGCATTTTTTTTAAGGTTTTGTTAAATCTGTAGACTTATTAAGATGCTAAATTTTAAAATAGTCTTCTGAGTTAACATCAAAATCTGTCTATTTTTTGTTCCTATTATTTTTTCTTAGAAGTTTTATAGTCTTTCTCATATATATCTTTTACACATACATGAAAGTTATGCCTACATATTTATTTATTTGTTTTTTGTTGTTGTTGCTTTTTGCTAATAAAAAAAAAATCACTTTAGAATTTCAATCTGCAGGACCAGCCAAATGGCTCAGCGTGAATTTTATCTGTATATACAAAATTGTTCAGATAGATATACAGCTACTTTCTCTTAATTCAATGAGAAGAAAGATTTGTACTAATAGTGTTTGGACAGATTATCATAAACTGTCCTACTAATTGGCTTTGAAACTGTCTCATTGTTATTTCTTTCTCAATAGAATTAATAAAAAAAAAACACCCAAACAGCCAAAAAAAAAAAAAAAAAAAAAAAACCAAATAGCTCAGCAGATTAAAGCACCTGCAAGCAAGCGCCAGGGACTGGGGATTCCATCCCAAGGCCTGCCATGCCAGCCCCACCCCAGGGCACGCTGAGATGACAGTTGAGACTGGGCATGGTGGCACGCCTCTGTAATCCCAGCTTTTGGGAGGCTGTAAACAAGCAGATCACTATGAATCTGATCTAGTAGTGAGACCTTGCCCTCAAAAAAAAAAAATTTCAATCTTCAAATTACTTATTGCTGGCATAATAAACAGTCATTGAACTGAGATGATGCCATGCAGTTCTGTGAATTTCTGTTTGTTAGTCATGGGAGATATTTTCTTGATTCTTCTTGAAGATGTTTAATATTTCTCCCTTTATAATTTGCAAGAGAAAATGGAGTCTCAGTTCACTTTTAATATAAGTGGACACTTGTTATTTGTGTCAAACAACATCTATAGAGCATTTAGTATGATTACTAATATTTTGTGAGCATAAAATGAAGAATATAAACAAATATTATGTTTTCTTCAAGTGTATTTATAGGAAATTTTAAAAATATGCTAAAAGAAAGAGAGGGCCCTTCAGTAACTGGGTTCATTTTACCATTACAAGGACATCAGAATTAGGTATGGAAAACAGGCTAAGAAAATGTGGGACACATAGCAAGCGAACATCTGAGCATTGAGCTTGGTGGTCTCTTCAGACAAGGTGGGCAGGTGGGGGGCAGTGAAGAAGCTTTATTCCTGGTTAAGTGAATAACTACTATTGTGCATACTATTATGCTCAAAATAGAAAGTGCTCTGTTGGACCATCAGCTTATAATTAATAGTTATGATTTCCAGATGCCTCTGAAGTCTTGCCACATGCTTGAATTTGAGGCTAGGATTTTGGCTCCATGGTAGGGCACTTGCTTAGTGTGTACAAGGTCTTCGTTTCTATCCTGGGCACTAAAACAATGTTTTGGGTCTTTTTGACTACCATAGTAACAACTACATTGCAGAAGTTCTTCATTGATATTTGTGGGCTGTGGCTTCATTAATTTACATACTCCATTTTGTTTGTTTGTTTATTTAGTTTTTCTATGGCCAGGGCTGGGGCTGGCATGGTATGTGGAACCAGGGATCAAACTACAGTCCCTGGGCTTGCTGAAGTTCACCTAAGCACGCTCTTTAGTCAATTGAACTATCTTACCAGCCCCCATATTCTATTATTTGTATATTTGCTGTTGGGAGCCCCGGAAGTTGGAAACTGATCATTTATGGGAGAGCAGGACAAGGCCAGAGTGTGTAAAGTAGTCAAGCTATCTCAGTCAGGCCTCGTCAGTTTCTGCTATTACTTGCTAGGTACCTTGTGTCTTCTGATACTAACCTTGCAAATGAATAAATAAATGCTCTTACTGTTGTTCTTGGGGTCCTTTGCCAATCAGGCATAGGCCACTATCTGACCCAGTTCCCTCTGTCTTTCATTCCTACTGCAGGTTCTCCCTGGGGTACATTGAGAGACCAATAAGTCCCCCAAAATTGACACATTGGCAATAAAATAACTTCATATCTTAGTCTTCACTAAGGAGTGACCATAAAGATCCACAAGCTAATGTGATTTTTTAACGTTTATCTTTTGTTATTAGTCAAAGCTTTTTCTGAGAAAGTGTTTGGAAGCCTCTAATTGATTTTATTTTTGAGTCCATGAGTGTTCGTGCTGCCTTTCATTAATTAGTAACATACCAACCATAATCCACCAAATGGTCACCTAAGCCATTTGATAGGTTAGGTTTTAGCACATTATTAGTCTGAGTAAGAATGAATTACAGTGAGATACTATTCACAGCTTCCTTTAATTTGGGAGTTGTACAATATCACCCCCAATTATTTAAGTAAATCTTTTGGCCCTATGCCAAAATATTAAGATTTAAAACAATCCTTTCTCCTAATACTTTTCCACCTGAGTAACACAATATATAGATAAGTTTAATGAGAACATGGGTATTATCCCTCTGTTTCCCCATACAGAGACATGGAGGTTTTTGCCTTTCTAATTGCACTTAACTGGAAAAGGTATCGTGATGTTGCTAAAGTACTGTTCTTCATCATACCTCTTAGAACCTAGGTATGTAATTTTTAATTCTCCATCTAATTTTATTCTGTTCAAGTAATAAAAGAGGCTTTAAATTTCTGTCTTATCCCTGTTGGAGCATTGAATACTTGTTGAGTCTGATGTATAACATTCCCAAGATTTATAAAATTCATTTATTATTTTATTTCGTAGATTTTTTTTGCTATTATTTTGAGTCTTCACAGTTTCAATGTTGGCATTAAAAATTTCATTAGTTTGGACTTCTAACTGTGTCCCAAAGTTCATGAAACATTTACTCATAATTTACGGTTTCTTCCTTCCTTCCTTCTTTCCTCCCTTCCTTCCTTCCTTCCTTCCTTCCTTCCTTCCTTCCTTCCTTCCTTCCTTCCTTCCTTCCTTCCTTCCTTCCTTCTGATCAGGAACTTTGAGTGTAATATTTACTGAATATTATCTTTAAATTCTGAATCTATGCCTTCTGCTTGATCCTAAATATTTGTGAGGCTTTTCAATATTTTAAAAATTGTATTTGTTGTACTCTTCATCTGCATATTTCTTCCATTCTGTTTTAAAAGCTCCATCTTTTTGTTGAAGCAATTATACCTGTTCATGTACTACATTATTATTCCTAATGAACTCAGCTACTTACTTGTACCTTCTTTTAAGTAATTATTGTGGATTAAATTTATAATATATTTATATCGTTTTCTGAGTCATAGAAGATGATGAAAACCTTTAAAAACAGGTAAGTGGATGTGCAATATTATGGTATAGATGCAAATTATCTTCCAAAACTCCATATTTTCAGAGATGATGCATTGAAGGTTGTGATGTCATTAGGAGATGAACCCACTGATCAAATGATAATTTTGTGGCATTACTAAGAGATGATAGAAATAGGATGTGGGCCCTACTTAAAGGAAACATGTCAGAGAGCTGTGACCTTAGTGATTCTGTGTCTTCCTTGGCCATATTAAGATCTCTTTGATTCCTGGCTGCTTGTAATTATCAGCTGTCCTCCACCTTGCTTTCCTCCTGTGGTAATTCAGGACAAATAGCAATGGAGTCAGCAGTCTATGAAGTAAAATTTCTGAAGCTAGAGAAGAAAGTAAATCTTTTCTCCACCACAAAAAAATGTTGATAACACTTGGGTAAAAGCATCTCTGTTGACTATCTTCATACTTCTATAAATGTAATAATACCCAAATGAAAAATATATTTAAAAATAAAAACACAACACCCAAATCATTCAGTTCTGGTTTTATCTTGTTATGTGTTAGCTCACTTGACACATTAATTTTAATCTATACTCAATGAGTAATAATATTTAATCATTTTCACCACACTAAACTTTTATAAAAACATTTTATTGGCCCATGTTTTCAGAATACAGTGATTACATTCATTGTAGGGAGTTAGCACTTCTATGTAACATGTAATTTTTTAAAATCCCTTTTCCCTACTCATTCTCACATCCTTCCTTTTTTGGACCTCCTTTCTTTGGCACAAATATATGTCTCTATTTCCTATTAACATTTTTGTTGCTCTTCTATCTATTTAAAGTTTTGTTTCTTATATGCAAGGGAAATAAAATGATATATAAGTTTGTGTGTCTGATTTATTTTATTTATCATTATAGTCATAAATTGTATCCATTTTTCTAGAAATTACTTGTTTATCCTCTTTAGGCAGCATAGTACTCTGTAGTGCAAATATAACACATTTCCTATATCTGGATATCTGTTAGTGGACAAAAACATACTTCCAAGATATATCTTTGTATATCTTCCATTCATTTCCTTTGAATCATACTTCTGTCTTTTTCTTAGTACCATATTGTGTGTACCACTGTAATTCTGTAGTATCACTGAAATTAGAGATTCTCATCCCTCCTGCTTTGCTTTTTCTTCCCAAAATTTCTTTTGCTACTCATATGCTTTTCTTATTCCATATAAATTTTAGAATTGCTTTCTGTGGTAGTTGGAGGAAGAATATTATTTTAATTGTGATTTCACTGAATTTGTATGTTTCTTTTGTATTATGGCCATTTAGACAATGATATCTACCTGCCATTGAAGAGTAGTTATCTTTCAGTTTACTGATACTGTTGTACAGATTTTTCACATCCTTAATTCTTAAGAAACTTGATATTTTTAGAAAATATTGTTTTTTGATTACATTCTATGTACATTCATCTTTCATGTATAGAATCAATATTACTTTTTCTGTGTTGGTACTATAACCTGTTACATTGCTGAATTTGATTATTAATTTTTGGTTCTAAAAGGCAAAAGATTATGTCATCCATAAATAGTAATTTAGTTTCTTTGTTTTCTGTATGTATCACTCTTGTTTCTTTCTCTTTCTTGATTGTTCTGGCCAATGTCTGGAATGCTATTGGTAATAGGAGTGTTATTATTGAACACTTTTGTTTCTGATCCTAAAGTTTTCAGCTTTTTCCTACTCAATATTATGCTAGTAGTAGGTCTGATATAAATAACTTTTGTCACTTTCAGACTCATCTCCTTCTATAGTTATTTTCTTCAGGTTTTTTTTTTTTTACTTTAATTATGACTGGAGACAGGATTATTTCAAAAACCTTTTCTTCACCAATTGAGTTGATCATATGTTTTGTTCTTTTATTTATATGATGGATTTCAATATATACCCATATGTATATACTTATATTTGAATATATACCAATTTCAATATTTTGAACCATTTTTGTATCGCTGGATACAAAGTTTAATTTGGTCATATTGCATAAACTTTTTAATGATTTGTTATACTCTGTTTACCAGTTTCTTTGTCTTTTGATTGACCCTTATCTCACTTTGGAATCTGGTTAAAGGACTGGCTAGATTAAATTTGGGAGTTTGTTAGTTTGATTTAATCAAAATGTTTAAGGAATATTTAGATCATATCTTCCTTGAGACTCTTGCAGAATTCAGCATTGAATCTATCAGAACTCAGGCTTATTCTTTTTTGTTGTTGTTAATTTTAATAAATTGTTGCTTTAATTTCATTGCATGCTGTTGGATTAGAGAGCATTGTAATATTTTTTCTTTTGTTCTTGTAATTTATATGAACCTAGAAATCTACTCATTTCTTCTGAGTGCTTCCATTCATTGTGGTATGTGTTTTTGATGTACTCTCCAATAATCTTCTGGATTTCAGCAGTGTCTTGTGATTGCCTTTCTCATTTCTAGTTGCATAGACTTTTTCATTTTGTTTTGTTAACTTTGGCTATGTATTTGTTTACTTCACTTATTCTTTCAAACAGTGAACTCTTATTTATGGATTCCTTGAAATTGTATCTAAATTTCCTTGGTATCTACTCTTATTTTTGTAGGTTCCTTCAATGATTGACTGATTGATTGTATGTAGTATAGGGTGAAGAAGGTTTCACTGCATAGATAGGACTCATAGTGATTCTCCTGTTCCCAGTCTTCCAAGTGCTGGGATTACAGGCGTGCACCACCACACCCAGTCTCCCTTGCCTTCTCAGTGTGCTCCAGGGGCGGGGCCAGCATTGCTGGCCCTGGGATTGAAACACCATTCCCTGTGTCTGCTTGCAGCCTCTTTATTCTGCTGAGCAATTTAGCCATGTAGTTTCCTTATTTATACTAGATTTTTATTTTGATAGTTCTTATCTTTATGTGCATCATTAAGTTATTATTTTGAGCTCATTTCTTTTTTTATGTGGACATGCATGGCTATAAATGTCACTCTTAAGACAGTTTCCATTGTGCCTCACAGGTTCGGGTGTACTGTACTGGTATTACCGGGAGTTTTTTTATTTATTCCGGAGGCCATTGATTATTCAAGAAGGTATTATTTACTTTCCATGTTTATATAATTTTTGTTGTGTCTTTCACCATTAATTTGTTTCATTACACTATGATTGATATGTGTGAAAGAATTTTGAGTATTTGTATTTATTTAAGCATATTTTGGAGAAATTTTTGTAAGGAAAATATCTACTCTTGTTCTATAGATACTTCTTAAGTCCATCTGTTTAAAGGCTTCTTTCAATTTTGATTTTTTTTTTTGTTGATCTTATGATCTTTTTATGAAAACAGAATAAAAATAGGAGAAAAAGTATTAGAAATGATACAGAATTTCACTAACGAAAACAATATGAATTCAACAATGGTTGTTACATTGCACAATATTGTCTTCAGCTAGTTGTTTAGATTATTAGATATAAGCAAGCAAAATTGCAAAAAGTTATAAGAATGTAAAAGGAAGGGGCACAGGAGATAGCTCAGTAGAAGAGATGCTTGCCTGGAAGCGCAGGGTTCTGAGTTGAATTCCCCGTACAGAAAAATAAATAAATAAATAAATTTATTTATTAATTAAAAGGAAGGTTAAAATTAAGCATTAACTACTCCTTTCAGTAAACCAGCAGAAATCAGTAGAATAATTATCCAAGACATCCTGTATGTATACATGAACATATCTTTCTCTTTTCTTCTTTCATTCATTTGTCCTTTTCCTCATCCCAGTTTTCCCTTTCCTGTGAACAGATTACTTTCCTTTTATAATATCTGTTATACTTTTCAGATTTTGTTATCTTTTTCAGATAGTGAGTATTGTGGTTCACTACTATAGTTGTGTTGATGTTTATTTGATCTTTTGAGAATAGTAGTGCTGTTAATAAACTTTGGTGTGCTGACTTTTGGTGCATGTAAACATTTATAACTGTTATCTCTACCTATTGAGTTGTTCACTTAACCATTATACAGTGGAACAGTTTTTTCTGTTAGAACAGTTTAGCATTAAGTTCACATCATGTCAAAGTAGGATAGATATTCATGCAGGTTTTCAGGATCCCACTCCATGATATATTTTGCATAACCTCTGCTTTTTAGTCTGTACGTATTTTTAATTAAATGATGTCCCTGTGTACAGCACACCTGTGTGGTTTAGTCTGCTATTTTTTATGTTTTGATTGAGAGGTTAAGATTATTCATTTTAGGACAGTTCTGTCATTCTGTTATTTTATTGTTGCAGATATTTTTCTGCCTTTCCACAGTTACTGACTTTTCCTCCTGTAATTGTTCTGTTAGATTATTTTGCATTGCCATCTTCAATGCTTCTTTCTAGGATAACCTCGAGAATTTTTTTTGAAAATTGATTTGGTGGTGATGAATTTTTAAATGTAGGCTTTGTCATCATAATATTTTATATTCCATTCAATGTTGAGACATTTTTACCAGATGCATCTGCCTGGGTTGGGAGATTTAATGATGATTAAGATAATGATGTTTTTAAACTCTTCATTCCAAGCTCTTTTGGCCTTTCAGGTATGTGTTGAGAAATGTGCTCTAATTCTACTGAATTCATCACTATACACAATTTGTTGCTCTTCTCTAACAGCTTTTAATACTTTTGCTTTCTTTTAGGCAATGGGGATTTTGATTATGATGTATTCTGGAGAAGGCTTTTACTGTTCACGGCTGTTTGAGGTTCTATATACATCACTCTACTATTTGTTAAATGTTTTCCTTATATCTTGGATTTTTTCTGTTATTATTTCTCTAAACAGGTTCTAGTCATAATTTATATTCATTCTGATTTTTCACTAATTCTAATTAATTTCAGATATTTCTTTGTTTCTCAACAAGCCATTAGATCTATTTTTTTAAGGGTTTTTTTTCTTTCTTTGGTTTTGCTTTTTTCCTACTGGGGATGGGTATCTTTGAATATATAATCACCGGCCTGAGCCCTGTCTTCTAGTTTTGACTCTCTATCCTCACACTACTTGTACTTGTCATATCTGCTGCTCGTATTTTCTATTTCACTTTCTTAGGGAATCTTTTTTTGTCTCTATCAACTCTATGTATACTGTTGTAGAAATAATATGCATCCAGGAGACATTCTGAACTTTGGATTTCTTATTTTTGATTTATTAATATTAATCTTCTCTGTTGGATAGCTGAAAACAAGTATATCTCCTCTTGATTTTTATAAAAGCTTCAATTGATGACACAGAATTTCCTTATTATATATGTTTAAATTAAGATATTACATCTCACCCCCCCCCAAAAATAGCTAACATCAAGAAGTCAGCCAATAACAAATGCTGGAGGGGCTGTGGGAAAAAGGGGAAACTTCTCTGCTATTGGTGGGAGTGAAGACTGGTACAACCACTATGGAAATCAGTGTGGTGATTTCTTCAAAAGCTAGTGTTGGAGATCCCATTCAAGCCAGGTATTCTCCTCCTGGATATTTTCCCTGAAGAACTAGAAAGCCTCATACCACAGTGATATATGTGCTCCCATGTTTACAGCAGCAAAATTTGTCATGGCTAAATCCTGGACATAAGCCAAATGCCCATCAGCTGAAGAATGGATAAAGAAGATGTGGTGTTTTTACACAATGGAGTATTCCTCAGGTATAAAACAGGATAAACTTGAGTCTTTTGTTAGCAAGTGGATACAACCAGAGAACATGATTTTAAGTAAAATAAATCACAAGTGCCAGCATCATATTGTCTGCTTAGTGTGAAAACCGGAAAAAAAAAAAATAGAATCTGAAGAGCATGATAAATACTAGGAAAATGGAATGAACTTACTCAAAAGGAAAGAGTGACTGAGCTGAGAAGGACAGAAGAGGGAGTGGTGAAAGAGATTTATCTATGTACATGAGCAGGATGGTTTGGACAACTGTACTGTACATTTCTGCTGGCCTATGGAAAAGAACAGATAATGCTTAATTTGTTTTGTCTCATTTTATCAACTGTTTCTCCTTTCTTCTTAATTTCTTATACATTTAATTATATTTTTCTTTCTTCTTACATTTTGAATGCATATATCTGGTAATATCAATAACAGTGTTGGATTGTGTCTCAATAAAAGAAAGAAAACTATTCTGAAAAGTAATTTCCTGGTTAACACAGGGAAAGGAAACAGAAAACAGTCTAGGAGCAGTTCGTCATCCTTGTTCTAGAATTCCCTCACTGGGCTAATTCTAGCAGGTAGTCAGCTGCATGGGTGCAGACCTATCAGGAGCTCAGTAGATTTAACATATTTTGACATTTTTCTGTACTTAGACTAAAATCTAGAAGCCAAACATTCCAGAGTTTCATTCTGTTTTTAAAATGTATTTAGTACAGGGTATGCAGGGTTTAAATGTACAGATCAGATTCTAAATGATCCTCCTGTTTTCAGTCTCCTCAGGTTGGGATTACAGGCCTGCACAAGCTCTCTCCCAGAGTCTCAATCTCCATCTCAGTGTGCCTCAAATGTGGGGCTGGCATGACGCAATGGAAATCGGATCCCAGTCCCTGCATTAGCCTAAGCAGGTGCTTTAATCCTCTGATCTATCTGCCTGGCCCCATTCCAGAGTTTCGATCGCTGCATTGTATATCATCTCTGACACAGGAAAGGATTACAACAATTAATAACAGATTTCTACTGTATTCCTGGATAGATGTAATTTATGCACAAAAATCAATAACCCTACAGTATATTGTCAGCTCTGAGCTCATGTCTATAAAATAAAAGCAATAAGGCCCTGGCCATGCCCATCTCTACCACAAATTGAAGGAATTACCTGTTTGCAGTACAAACCAATTTGTATAATGCTTCAAATCAACGTTTTGAAATTTGATCAGTTGATAATGGACTGAAAACTTAAAAATCAACCCTTTGTATAACAAGATTTTGAAAAGTCCTTTGTAAACTTTAGGATATAAACAGCTAGGAAACAAAAGTAGTGTGATCATTAGAAAAGCTCTCTTTTTTTGTAGAACTTTATTCCTTTACAATTATTTTTATATTTAAATTATATGCAGCAGTCTCACTCTGGTGACTTATATACCCATATGTAGCTTTCAGTGCACTTCCCTGAAAAATATATTGCCTCAACTACATTTGTATAATCCTACAAATTTTAATGTATTTTTACTCTATTAGTCATAAGGAATGGAACATAAACAGCTACATTTCCATAATTCATAGTAATTGCACAACTGTAGGATGCTTTTAAATTTAATCAGCACCCACTTACTCCAGGACTCCTTTGTTTGAAGCCAAACAATTTGCATGTTTAGAAATGATACACTGTGCTGGAGCCTCCCACTGTGATACTGTGCACCAGAATATTAATTTAAAGTTAAAAAGTGAAAGACATTCAGAGCTGTAATGTGAACTATTAATTAATATATGTTGAATTTTCACAACCTGTTTTAAAGTGGGGAAGAGAGGTTTGTTTTTATGTTTTGTTTTGATTTGTCTTACTCCGTTAGCATACTCTCAGCATTTTTGGACTGCAAGATGAATTCAGCTTTGCAGGGAACTACTGAATTTGAAACAGTTTAAAGTCTCGGGAGCAAGCCTTGGTTCCTGAAGAGCTTCAGTGTGTGTGTGTGTGTGTGTGTGTGTGTGTGTGTATGAGCAAATGGATTTCTAGTAAGGAAGTTTTGGATTTTTACCATGTGTGAATGTAGAAATCCAGGTCAACTATGCTTTCAAATATGCACATGTAATCTCTTTGAGCAGGCATTGTTATTTGAGCATCACTGATTCAGAAAACATCAATTCTATGTTACAGCAAAGCAAATCTTACTGCTTTCTCTGTTCCATCAGCTAGGAATGATTAGCTCCCTAGGTTTTCAGACTCTCAGAAGTATGATACAAATTCAACATGCAGGAATTTTCATTGAAATGTAAAAAGGCATCTCTCAAAATATATTTAGTTCAGTGCAAAAATTTGTGAATGCAAATCAAGCCATATCTACCAGACTGCTCCAGATGATGCTTCTGTTGCTTAGAAAAGTGCTCTGCTGAGCACTGATTTCCAGTAACCTGTAAAATCTGTGATACTTTCCTTCAGGCTCATGGCAAGGTATCAAAACTTGGTTGGACTTTTTGTATCTTACATCGTTCATGAAGACTAGGAAGGCACATTCCTCAAAGTGGGAAATGTACCAAATTCATGTTAAGCAAGTCATAAAGACAGGATTTGCTGTTTCCAGAGCATTGATAATTTTCTATGACCTGAAAATGAAAATCAGAGTAACACCCAGTGTCCTCATTCATTTGATAGTATCACATGGGCAGTTTTAATGGAAGTGGGTCACTGCGCTTAAGAACTAACCTTTCTAAAATGGATATATATACATATATATATTTTAATGAGCTGAAAATCTCTGAAGTTTTTGTTGGTGGGAGTGACATTCCCTCAGTGAAATTGATTCAGTGATTTGTTTTCCGTCTCAAGATTTTTAATCTAAATCCATACATTAAAATCTGAAATCTTCAAAGCTTTAAATATTGACAGTATGGTAAGAAAATGAATAGAGTTCGAAGAAAACATTTCTTTTAATGCAGTATTTTCCCAGTTAGTAGCAATGAATCGATAACTTCCAAATTTAAAAGCATTCTAGACAATGCGTAGGACCTACACTTTATCTTTCTTATAAACTTGAAATGTTATTTAATAATCCCTTTGCTGGCTCAAAAATGATCCATCCAAATAAGATCAAAGAATTTCTCGCCCTTACATTTTTTTTATTTTCCTTTCAACTATTTATTTTCCTTAAGAAAATGTCTTATCTTTCATCAGTGAAAATACACTTGTCTCCCTTCCTCAAACAGCATGTTGGCAATGAATTAGGGCATACATGCAGACTCTAAAGGCTCTGTTGAAAACTTGTATTTAACAATTTTATTTCATAGGTCAGAAAAATAGTACAGCTTTAGATAAGTAGACTTCTAGAAATATATTCATAAAAATGTCCTCTTAATCCTCTTATATATCTTAATATTGCCATCTGCATTGTGGGTCTTCTCTCATCCCTGAACGAACTAGAATGTACAATGAAAAGAAGACTGAGGGAAATATTACTATAGAGCAAAAGCAGAAGCAATTTATGTAAAGCAAAAGCAGAAAACTTCTTCAGTGATTGGATGAACTACCTAAATAGTCACCACAGGGATTCTTTGTCTAGTAGTTTCATACACAAAATGATTACATTTCAGCTAAACTGAGGTCAATCTATGGGGATACAAGTAAGAAAGTCTTATTTATAAGCAGGCCTGTCAGAACACGGCTATGTAATAAACACAATTTTGTGAGCAAGATTAATTGTAAATTTCCTCAAGTGAGCAGAAAAGTGGCACTCTCCAGAGGAGTGCGAATGGAGGCTCAGTGATGCTGGCTACCTATCACCTTGTTTTATTTTATGTCTGGACAAGAAAATACCACCAATCTTGTTACGGTTTGTATCTAGCTGTCCTTTCAAAGCCTCATGCAGTTATGGTGTGGCTTCTGAATTTTGTGATTAATTCTTGATCCAGTGCTAGGATTATGGATCCGAGTGCTACACCTGCCCTGGGGTGGGTAATATGTGTTACATGTAAGGAGGGGACAGAGGCTGGCTAGCTGCTGCAGCTGCCACTCCTCCATGTTCTGTTTTCTCCCCATCATGAAAGTTACCCTCCGCCATGTATCACTCTGTCTTGGGGCCAGGTGAGTACATACTGGTATCTCCACTAAGTGTGAGGAGCTAAATAAACTTTTCTTTCCTTAATTCTGGGTTTGGGGTATTTTGTCCCAGCAACAGGAGAAGAGTAACTGAGGCAAATTTATTGAGCCTTTTGTTTGTTGTTTCTAGAGCCATTGGCCTTGACCATCACAACCTTCACTGAGCCATGGTTTCCTCTGGCCTGGCTCCTGCTTTGGCAGGCTCCTGTGTTTGCAGACCCCTTCCTCTTCGCCAGAACTCCTCCTACAGCAGTCTTTTTCTGGGCCAGTATTAATCTGCAAAATCTTCTCACCTTCGCACAGGGCCCAGCTATCCTCAGCATACTTTAACACGGATTGTGTTTTACTGGAACTAATTACTCACATTACTTCTGTGTGCCTCTTGTCAAGAAAATCATGCTGAAACCTTAAGAAATACACAACTAAGCCCAAATACACCTGTACAGAGGGCTTGTGGTACATTCTCCACAGTTACTTTCCTACCTCTCAGTGTGACTGAATATTTTAGCCTCAGTGCTGAAATCCAAACTAACTTTCACAGCTTCTAACTAGAAGTCTTCCATGGGCTCCAATGGTTTGGTTCACAGAAGAATTGATCTTCAAACCCAAACCTGCCTTAGTATCCACTATTTCTATTTCAACTAAGGGAACTAGTTCTCTCTTTCACAAAACAAATCTTAGGATTATATTTTTCTTCTGCTTTTTCTTTATCCTTTCTCAAATACAAACATCATTGTTGTGTCAAGTCTATTTTCAAAATCTACAGTTTATGTTTTTGTCCAGTTTCTACACTATGACTAAATTTAGGCCACTTCCATCTATCATAGAACTCTTGGCATTGTTTCCTAATTGGTGCTTGAACTTCAATTAAGACCTCTGCTTACACGATATTAAATGTACGAAAATGGGGTAGCCAATATCAAACATAAATAATGAGATCACTTCTTTCTTTTTCATGGAAATTTTATATTGTATTTACATTGCATTAAGAATTAAGTCCATAGTACTTCATGTAGCCTTTAATCTCAGGAGCTGTATGCTGCTATAATCCCCATTCTCTCCGTTATGCCAGCACTGATGACCATCTTTCTGTTCCTTGAATGCTTCTGTTTTTTTTTTCCTGTTTTATTTTTTTTAATTGAAGAACAAATAGCAGTGAGACAGTTTCAAATCAAATAAACAGGACAGATTCAATAATTAATACAATGCATATTCGTAGTGTTTTTTAGTGGTTTGTTGGCGTGTAAGGTGCATACATGATATTCTACCTACCATCATTATTAGAGCAGATGTCTCCAATCAATGAATTAAGAGAATGTAGCTATATACTTATCCTATTTTTTAAAAAACTGAATTATAGTGGTCTCAATAATTAATACTACCTTGTTATCTTCCTAGTGGTTGTCCAGTACTAGAAGCTGACATAATATCTGTCCAACCACTGTTAGTGCAAATCATGCTTCTCATAGAATTATGCAGAAGTACTGCATATTTATCCTAACTGTACTGTTTACACAACACAGCATGGTTCTTTTGTATCCCCCTTTCTTTGTTCAGACCTGTCAAAGATGGACACTCCATTGTCATTTAACCATTATAGGTACCTGAATGCAACAAAACAAAAACATATGGAACGCTTCAAGAATTTGCGTGTCATCCTTGCTCAGGGGCCATGCTAATCTTCTGTGTATCATTCCAATTTTAGTATATGTGCTGCCAAAGTGAGCACGCTCCTGTTTTTATAATGGCATTATTTTTGTTTTCTTCCTTCATTCACCACTCTCTGCAATCTCATTTATGCACATATTTACTTTTTTTCTATTCCTGAAAATATAAGCTCCATAGAGCAGAATTTTATTGTTCTCCATGGGTACCACATGCCTACCATAATGTCATGGAAATCTGAGACAGAGCCTCTCAGCAAACATGTCACCCTTCACAAACAACAGGAAAGCACTAAAGTGGCATGCTGCCTTCAGCAAACACAACAGATGGCCATGAAGAAAACATAGGACAGGACACACATTCTCCTTGGCACTAGACAGTCCAGTATTATCTGCACCCCTGCATTGACTATTTTGAGAATTTTGAACCCCAAACTTTCTCTCCACATTTCTTGAGTTTATAACCTCACTTCCAAACCATGTTAAAAACTTATTTTCTTCTCTGGTCAGCTGCAGAAATCATTCGCATTCTCAGTCTGTCTACACACTGACAGAATAAATCCAACCTTTTGCTCACATAAGTCTTTTTCATAGGTGGTTTTCCATGTGCGGTTGTAACATATAAAAAGCAATTTTTTAAAATAATTCTTGAGCACACAATGAATAAATAAGATTTCCTACTAAGAGTACTAAAGGTAGCACCACACATCAGCACATTTTATTAACTCCCAAATTTGTAGATTCAATTTGAATTAATCCATTGTGACTTATGACATAACTCTCAGCTCAACAATGGATATTTTCTTATTCACTTACTAATGCTTATAAACAAGAATCGGCTTGTATTCTCTAATGTACTGCACTAAAGAAAAGAAAATTTAAGTTATTACTATACGTTATATAGACTTTATGAAACAATCCTACAATTATAATGCAAGCTTTTTTAAAAAATTAAAACCTTCAGGTATTTGGTTACCATTCATTTGGTTCAATGCTCATTGTTCTTTACTGTGGGCAGTTGTATTCTGTGGCATCACAGTGGCCCTGTCTCCTCTAATCCACAACCACAGGGCTAGATATCTGAATACGACTGCAGTAAGCCAGAAGCGAAACGACGCTTACACCAACAGAGTTGTGCACTTCTACCCAAGACAAAGTAAAATGAATTTCATGTCTGAAAACAAGTCTTACATAGAAACAGTCTGAAAAATAGCTCTTGTTTTAAGTATTATCAAACATGTTCCCTAATCTAAAAGTTATTAACAAATCCCACTAGCCAAAAGCATCAGTGCCATAGAAGTTCAATATTTTATTTTTGTTTTGCTCAAGAAGCTCACGGGTTCAGCACCTGCATGTCAGTGTGGATAGGTGCCTATTACAAATAGCCACTCTTACCTCATTGATAGAAAAAGATCTGTTTTAAAATTCATAACTACCTGCTAAATATTCATTGTAGAGATTCCCAAATATATATTCATAATTATTATTTTATTAACAATTCTGTATATTTCTAAAGAGTTTATGATACATCAAGTCTCTTTTATAAAATTATGTTACTTAATGTCAACAGCACTCTAAATGTCACTCTGAGGTAAGCAAAATAGAAATTACTAGACTACTTAAAATAATAAAATAAATCTAAAGATCAAGAAAAGGCTTTGGAGAATCATCACGTGAATCTGGTGATAAGTCTTAACATTTCTATGAATAAGCAATATCAAAAATGGCAAAATTAAGCAGAACACATACTCATTAAACCATAATCTTTTTTGATAAATTGGATTCATTCTCTCTCTAAACAATTTTAAGATGTTCCATGGCCCAGAAAGTAATATGATGTGTGTAGCTCAATTTGAAACAATGGATTTAAAATTAAAATGATCAGATAACCTTGTATGTCTGTTAAATACAAATACAAAATATGTGACAGAAAATGCTGAGGACAAAGTGGCAGTGGAAGACCTATCCATTGCTCTTGGGAGCACAAACTGGCAGGACTACTTCGGAACACAGCTTCCAGGGTTACCATTAAGCATGCTCCTGCAATAAGACCCAAGGATACCACTCAGTGTTTTCCCACATGAACTGAAAATATAACTCACATCAAAACCTTCCCGTGAATGTCAGTACCAGCTTCAGGAATGATTACCAAAACAGAAACAACTAAACATCTTTCAGTTGGTAAATGGATAAATAAACTATAGCACATCTAGACAGCTTAATGTCATTCAGTGCTATCAAAACACAAATATACATAGAGAAACTTAAACCTAAATTATTCAGTGAAAGAAGTTCATCATCAAAGGCCACATACTCTATAACTCCAAGTATATGAAATTATGGAAAGGACAAACCTAAGGAGGGAGTAAAAATCATCAGAGTTTTCCTGGGTTAGGGAGAGGGTGCATAAGCCTTTGGACAGCAAAACTCTTCTATATGATGACAAATACATGGCATCTCCACTGGTCAATATTCTAAGGATTTACAACATAAAAAGTGAGGTCTGTTATAAACAGACCTGTTATAAACCATTAACTATTAATAAAACTTTTAAAAAAATTAATTTCAACAAGGGTACATTGAGGAGATTTCCAATATAAATAATGGGGGAGGCAGTATACGTGTGAGAAGTTGGTATTTTTGTGCATTTTTAGCTGGAGTCTAAAATTTCTGTAAAAGGAAGAATCAATAAAAGTTTGAAAGTGGGTTCTAATTTTAGAAAATATGTCAAGAGCATTCTGGAAAGAACCACTACTCCATACACGCATATAACACAGACACAACACACACACACACACACACACACACACACACACACACACACCTGAATATGTCTCAAATTGATTAGAGTTAGGCAACTAGAGTAATATCTTTTTAAATCAACTTATTAAACTGTAATGCTTGTCAATGAAAGGACAGGTAAATAGTCACGTAGATATAAAATATTATTATTGCCAAATTTCATGAGGCTTACTTAAGTGAAGAAAAAAAGAGAAAAAAAATTAGTTCTTTTTACAAAGCAAATAGTACTTAATAAATTCAAACTGATTCCTACATCTCTGCTCCTTATTCAGCACCATTTATTCGTAGGAAACATGTCTTAATGTCATTTATACTCAAATTATATTTGATGATTGTTTTTAGTTTTGTGTATACTTCCTGGATAGAATCCAGAAATATTATCAGTGTCTTTTGATTCTGGTATTAAATGACTTTCATACAGGTAAATGTTTACTATAGTCTTTTAAATATAAAAGATTTGTAAATGTTAATTTCCATAAGAATATTCCTAAAGAGTCCTTTTCTAAGGTTTGCTGCTTCTTTAATCTCTAGTAAATCTGTCCACTGAGCTTTTTTCCTGTTTTCTTTTGTTTTAAGAAAAATGTAATACTGATTTTAATTCTGACTTTTTTAGTTTATTTATAGGAAATATGATTGCTTAAAGCAATAGACAAAAATTAATTGTA
>PVKA01017676.1:0-45279 GCA_004027165.1 Ctenomys sociabilis
GGGCCTTGAATCCAGTCTGCTGGCCAGCCAGATTTGCTTCTGCACCAACATCATCTGTAAAAACTCGTCCACGAAGAATGACTTGACGAAAAGGCCAGACTCTTTGGTGAGTAAGGAGAAGAGATACGACTTCAGGGTCATAATCTTCATGTCTTGGCCAGCTGGTACAACGTGGCAATGGGGTATGCTCCTTGTCTGTGAGTCAAGTGGCTTCATCTTCAAACCTGCAATCCAAGCCTTCCATGAATGGGACCCTGAACTTCTGGACCTTCCTGCACTGTTGGCTTTATCTGCCATGGGGTGTTTTCTGGAGAAAGGAGGAGGAGCTCCCAGACAGCTTTATGTACTTACTTACTCCTAGGTGTCCCATTTTGATTGCTCTTCCTTTTTTCTTTCTAAATGAAGCTATTATCTGGTGTTGTTTTATTTTCTCTTGGAAATGTTCTTTTAATATTTCTTGTAAGACAGGTCTGGTAGCAACAGATTCTCAGTCTTTATCTTAGAACATCTTTTTATTTATTTTTAAATTTTATTTTAAAGAGAACAGAAAAGTAATAGATAAAATACTATAAAATACTATAATTAAAAAAAAAAACCAAGAGAGTAGGCATTTAACAATGGTCGTTACGCTGCATATTGTTGTCTTCAATGTAATTGCTCAGAATACCAGATAATAAGCTTGTAAAATCAGTCAAAGTTGAAATTTTAAGAATTAACTGCTACCTGCAACAACCAACGGAAATTAGTAGTGCAATCACCTTTGCTATCCTGGGTATGTACGTGTATATTTGTTTTCCTCCCCTTTTCTTTTCTTCTTTCCCTCATCCTAGTTGTTTACTCCTTTTGCTCAGTTTCTTTTCCCTTTTGCTGTATCTGTTGTAGCTTTCGGATTTTATACACTTTTCAGATTCTTACATCAGGGAAAAAATATGATGTTGACAAATAGGGGCCTGATTTATTTCACCTATGAGTATAGCCTCTACTGGCATCCATTTACCTATAAAAGCCTCAAGTTTATCTTTCTTATTAGCTGAGTAATACTCCATTTTACAAACAGAATGTCTTTTTAAAAAGATATTAATAACTACAGAAAGCCTGTAGCAAATCTCTGGTTTTAATGTCTTTAAAGGGACATTTAAAAGTATATTTAATTAATGCATGTTAATTTTACAAAATATTGAGGTTTTTTTGTGCAACAAAAATATTAGTTTTTAACATGCTTTTTATTATTGGTTTTCATTCTTAATCTTCATTTTTTCGATATTATTTGTTGAATATAAAATTCTTAGTTAACTTTTCTAGTGGTTGATTCACTGTCAACTCGAGAAGCTTAGAAGCTTAACTAAGTTGGCTCAGTAATTCTAGCCACCCCAGGGTGGCTCGTCACCTAGATGGTATGAAAGGGAGATGAGGAAGAGTGGAGGGCTTCCCTCCTGCAGAAAAGCTGCAGTCTGCACCTTCAGCGTGGACGAGGTCTCCTGGCTTCCGGTGCAGACTCTTTGGCTTCCTTCGTGGACCCTTTAGCCTTCCATCACAGACCCTTCCACATCCTGATGGGGACGGGCAGGAACCCTGCAAAGGACTTCAGACCTCGGCCTGAATCCTTCAGTCTCGGTGTGGAGACACCCTCTGCACGCCTCCTCATCCAACTCTGGTTGGGGAAGCCAATCTTGTAATTTTTTTTTACATATTTGAATATTGAGTGATATCTGTCTATCTAGTAAAACCCTTCCTGATATAACTTTGTTTTCCTCTCACTTCATATCACTTTTTTGTCTTCTAGCTTCTATTGTTTCTTTTTTTTTTAACTTTTATTTTTTATTTTATTGAAGTACAAATATCAATCAGACAGTTTTAAGACACCTTAATTTTGTTTCTGATGAGATGTCAGTTGTTAACTTTATTTTGATTTATTTGTGTTTGATTACTTGCTTTCCATTAACTGCCTTTGGGATTTTCTTTGTCTTTCAACATTTTGGCTATGGTATAATCCAGGTGTGAAACTAATTTATCCTATCTGGAAATTTTGTAGATCTGTAGATCAACTTTTTAAATTTGGTAAGCTTAGGATCACTACTATCTCATACTTTTTCTTCTATTTTCTCTCTCACCTCTACTTCCCAGTTATATTTATTATATTCCATGTATCACCAGATCTCTAAGGTTCTATTCAGTTTTTCTTCATTTTTCCCTTCATATTTAATAATTTGTTTCCTTGTTTTCTGTAATTCTTTCTTCTACCATTTCAAATCTGTTTTTGACTCTAGCTATTGAATATTTTTAATCTGTTCTTATAATTTTCAGTTGCAGAATATCTATTTGCATCTTTAATTTCTTGGCTTGGGTTTTCTTTTGTTGAATCATTTTCATATATTCTTTATATTATTTGAACAAGATTGTAGGGAATGCCTGACACTGGAAGTTTGTTACCTGTTTGGGCAAGGTAAGGCCACAGAGCCCTAAACATCTTGCCTCAAACAATACCAATTATTAGTTGCTAGACAACCTTTTGCGCATGATACTAACTTTTCAAAGAGTATAAATAAAAGCCTTTATGATATTTGTTCAGGTCCTTACCTCTCTTCAGGAGAGAGGGCTCTACCTGACCTCAGTTTTATTTTCTCTTTATTTTCTTGTATTTCCCCTGAACTAACTAGAGCTGCATGGGACATGGGACATGATTTTCTGTTGTTTTGAACATACTTTCTTATCATTTTGCATATCTTATTTCTGTTGTTGCTATTTGTTTGTTTGTTTAATTAATTAATTAATTAATTTTTATTTTTTTGCAGTACCGGGGACTGAACTCAGTACTCTGCACTTGCCAGGCAAGTGCTTATTTTACTGAGCTATTTCCCTGGTCTGCTGCTATTTATTTTTAATGTTTTCCAATTTTTATTTTTATTAGTAGATTTCTGCAGTACCAAACACACCTTATTTCTTTTTCAACTCCTTCTTCCTCTTCCTTCTTTTCCCCCTCCACATCTTGGTCCCCTTCTCCATGTAAAGGACTATCTCCCTATTTCTTATTGTTTATGTTTTATTTTGTCCTTTATGCTTTGGGTTGTACTATTTACTTAAAACTGAATATTTCACATATTATCACAATAACTTCGAATTCTGCTTTCTCCTTGCAATTCTCAGATGGTTACTACTCCTGGTTTTCTTTGTTTCATGCTGCTGTAGTTTATTTGGATTTAATCTTGGTATATGACTTCTGAAGAATCTCTGAAGCTTATTAAAGTCTTTTAAAAATACTCTTGTACTGTAATAGAGGTTACTGTTATGTGTGCATAAATGAGTACTTAGTAACTGCTTAGAGGTTTACTCAAACACTTTCCTATAGACTAAATGTTTGTGTTACTTCCCTCCATATTTCCTCTTATATTCTGTTTCTAACCACTATTGTGGTAATACTAAAGAAGCAGGGCTGTTGGAAGATAATGAGGTCATGAAACTAAGTATGACCTTATAAGAGAAGACACGAGAAATGATATAGAAAGGAGACTGCCCTCTGTAAACTAGGAAGTGGGTCCGCATTAGGTAATGTATAACTTTGATCTTGGATTTTTAGCAGCCAGAACTGCGAAAAACATTAATGAATGTCTTGTTATTGGAGATATTCAGTATAAGCATTCTTTTATAGCATACCAAGTTGACAAAAACACACTTAAAATCTTCTATTCTCTATGATTTGTATTTGGATTATTGAGTATATTAAAAGTTCAGACAAAATCTTGCTTGGCTTTTACTTTCCCCTGTTGATGATGATTACCAAATTTTTTAGTTGAGGGAAGAAATAAAATGATTTGTTATATTAATAATAATATGTGATGGGAGGCATGGCTTTTTAGACTCTTTTTACACATTTTAGACTGTCTAATCAACTCTTTTTGAAAAATTAGCATGGAAATTCAGTGAGGCATCAGTCAGTTCTCATTGGAGTCAGGTGCAGAAGAAACAAAATCTCTGTGTGTGCACTGAAGACTCGACAGTTGCAGTCAAAGACCCGAGTGCATGACAATATGCCACCAATGTGTCACGCAAGCCCATATCAGGAGGTTGAATTATCGTAGAGGAATACTGAAGGAGCTGTGTTGGAAGGTCTGCAGTTCAGTGCTGAAAGCTGCAGTATCTGCACAAGCATGCCAAAGGCTCTGTGGCTGAGGGAGCTACCCAAACCAGGAGATGGTGTCCCAGACAAAGATCCAACAAGGAAAGAAAAAACGTGAAAAACTAGTTAAGGCTCTTTTGAAGAAAAACAGCTGGAATTACTCCAAAGAAAATCAGCTGCAACAAAACTTTTTCCAGAAAGACCACTGAAATCCTTTTTTCCTGTTCTCCTTTTTCATGCTGTTTCAACAGGAATTCTTGAGATAGGACCATACTGACTCTATTTAGCTAGGCATTCCCACTCAAGCTGCTAATCAATGAACCACATAAGTGGTGAACTTCATATTGAATTATCTAGGTTGAATAAATTGAGTCGATCAAATATTTTGGGCATCGTGTAGACAGAACTTTTCACTGTTGTTTGTAATAGAAATAAGATAATTGTGGGATTTGAAGACACTATGGAGTACCTTAAAATCTATTGATATTTTGAATTAGGCTCACCACCACACAATTTATTGTTTTGTAAACTATATGTAGAGGTAATTGGAGCATATCATTGTGTTTAAAAATTCTGGTTTTTCTATTTAATGCCTCCCACAAACTTTGAGATCTGTCTTACTTAGCTCTTTAGTTATAAAATTTATGTATAATAAAAATTTTTCCCTAGAGTAGAAAAAACTTTGTTTAATCAAACTAACATGTGTATTTTAATGATTAATGATTACTAATATAACCTAAGTCAAAAAAAAGATAATAAAAAGTAATAATTTCTAGATAGGTGTGTTTTTATTTTTAAGAGGGTCAATTTCCTGAAATGAAAAGAATTGCTACCACAAGGACTTAATTTAGCATTGAAGTCCATGACATTATAATGAAAATGCTTTGAATATATAAAAAAAAAATAACAGCCTATTAAACCATGACTTTTTCTTAAAAGATCTGAGTTTTGTTTAATTATAAAAATAGACATCAAAAACCGGAAAGTTGAAATACTCATGACATACAAAAGTAGCAATCGCTTGCATTCTATGTTACTTGCCGGCATTTTTAGATTTTACATATAAAGTTTCATTGAGAATGCTAGTGACAAGGAAATCACCTCACTTCTTGTTCCACCAGTCTGCCTTCACAAGGAAGAGACTAGAGCAGATGGAACTGGGACACCCTCTGCTGTGTGCATCTGTCCTTTGTGCCTTAAAGTCTGTTCATTGCCCATCAGAGGGCAAGGGCAGAGGACAACAACCTTGTTGGATAAGCCTTCACTTCTCCATGTCATATCTTAGGGGCAGAGAGAACTTCCCCAGTCTGAATGAAAAGTCTGTGTCTTATGTATGACTTCCAAAGGACATGAACAACATTTAACATTAGTTATAAAATTACCGTGGCTAACAAGCCCACATGTGCTGCTCATGCAAATACATGAACCTGTCACAAAGCATCAATCAAAAATTCTGTGATTTCCTGTCACAAATCTGTGAGAGTTGGCATGGATGGCAATCTTCCAGGGACAATCAGAAGAGGTAGCTATAAATGAGGAGCAGAAACTTTGTGATATGCAGGAGCAGAAGCTAGTGCCAATAGACAGAAGGGCCAAAGTGCTGAACTTTGGATCTACAGGCAAAAAATCATCTCCAATACTGTGAGAAACCCTCGCAAATAGGGTTATTCAGGAGTTGAGTGTTCAAACAAGGGTTGTGTCAGAGTTGACAGACCTGCTGTAGAAGAGTACTGCCCAACAGAAATATCATGTAAATTGCAATTGTGATTTTAAATTGTCTAGCAGCTACATTATAAATGAAAAGGAGTGGGTGAAATAACTTTATTACTATCTTCTATTTAACTCAATATATTAAAATATTTTTATTTTAACAAGTACTTAATGTAGGAAATTATTGATGACATAGCTTGCCTTCCTTTTTCTTTCTTTCTTTCTTTTTTTTTTTTTTGGACTAAATCTTCAAAACTCAGTGTGCATTTTATGGCTATAGTAAGTCCCAATCTGGACTTGCCACATTCCGTCTGCCCTATGCCTATGGCTGGTGGCTGCCTCATTGGGCAACATAGCTGAGGATTCCACAAGTCTTACCTTAACTAATTAACTAGTACTTTAGATTTGTATGGAAATGACATGTTCTTCCATGGGAATAATTTTTTTCTCTGCTTAGCATATGTGAGTCACAGATCTCATAATTTGAGGATTTCAATATACATAAAATTGTCAAATAGACAAAATGTACAAATTGGATTTTTATCCTCCAATATCTTTTCATTTTTGAAAGTGACATATTAATTTAATAAAAACATAAAGGCTATCAAAACGAAGCCATGGTTACTGCCCTTTCCAAAGAACCCACAGTGAACATGCACTGAACTATATTTCCTGTCACAATGTGCAAGAACAGCATGATGCTATTTCATACGAGCTCATCTCAAACTGAAGCACAAGCTGGGAACCACAGGTGTCCCATCGAAATGGAGCAGAGCCAAGCAAGTCTGACAAGTCAGATCCCTCATAATGCAGCAGCCAGGAGCATAGTAGGCAGCCAGAGTGTGGGTGGTGCCTCCCACTGAAGCCCCCAGGGAAACTGAGGAACTGCCAGTGCCTGTGCCCCACCCAGGTGCTGTCATTCCAGATATCTGGAGTGAGGCAGGGCTTGCAAAAGCCTACAAATTTCCAAGCAAATGAGATGTGCAGACAAGTTGGAAAACATTTGATACATAAACAATCCCAGATCTTAGAAGTATGGAGGTAGGGAGCGGTGATTGCCAAACCATTGTACATTCCTCAGAACATGGAAGTACAGACAAGAACACAGAAAACTTGCAGTCCCGTGCTCTGAAGTCAATGATGCCTTTTACACAGAATGTCATTCAGATCATATTCATGTGTGCTGGGAGCTATGGAAGCTAGAAAATGGGCTAAATGTGTGTAAGCAGGACTCACACACATTTAGTGCCTAAAGCAGATAAGCTACCTCAGTCATGAGGTAAGCATTCTGGCTGGTTAATGTCTTTCCCTTCTTATTTGCAAAAGCTTTGCTTCCATTTTATTCTCTTCTTTCCCTTCTATTCTCTTTCTCCTTCTATCGTCTTTCTCATCCTTTCATTCTTTTCTCTCTTCCCTGTTGTCTACATTGGATCTAAAAATGTTCTTATCATTTTCTAGTATTTATTAGACATTTTAGTGCTTCAAAATATGTACAAAAGAGGCTGGGTCTGTGTAGTTCAGCAGTCTAAGCACCTGCCTGGCAAGTGCAAGGATGCAGGTTTGTACCCAGTACCACGTGCTATTCCAGTGGTACATTCCTGTAATCCCAGCATTCAGGAGACTGAGACAGGAGCCACTATGAGTCTGAGCTACGTAGCAAGATCCTGCACTAAAAAAATAAATAAACAAAAAATTTTAAAAAATATAAAAGAATAAACATCGAGGTTTTCTTTTGTTGTATGTTATTAACAAAATGCCCTCCATAAGTAGAATGATGTTAAGATATGTCAGAACCGAGCATAAGGTTTCCTCCTTTGGCAGCACCTTAGACGAGACACCAATTTTCTTTACACCCTACTTTCCTCATACAGATTACAATACGTTATAATAGATGTGTATTCAGTTAGATATTATGTCATACACATATATGAGAAGGCAAAACCTATTTTACATTAGTCTGAAAGTTTTGTATAATAGTACTTCAAAGGAAGACGTCAGGCACATAGCATACATTCAATAAGTGATAAATATTATTGTTTATTTTAACAGTACTGGGGATGGAACATGGGACTTTGTACCTGCCAGGCAAGCACTTATGCTGCTGAGCTATCTCTCTGGTGATAACTATTATTTTTATTATTATAATCACCAGTTTTAAAGGCTTTCAGAGTCACAACTTACAACAGAGATCCTTGTTTGCACTATTTTAGCTCATTAATTAAGAGCTGTTGTGTATTTTGAAGTTTTAATTCATGTTTCATTGTCTTCAATACTGCCTGATTATCTCTGCTGCTTAGTAATAATTATTCATCGCAAATATTTTCTTGAATTTTATATAAATCAATTTAAAATGACAGCTATTTATGCTAACCAATTTCTTGTTAGCAAATTCACTTTTCAGTCAAATATGAATCGCCAGTATTGTTCTAATTGTTCTAAGCCATTATAAAATGACAATTGACTTTGTCCTATCAGAATGCCAGTGTTTATCGGTTGAAAATGCATACCAGATTACGGTTCTTTGAGGGTGTACGTGTATGCTTTGTGGTCTGTCTAGAATGTCTTACTTCTAATTATCAAAACTACTTAAAACTAATCCATGCCTTCTATTTTTTTAATGAAAAGAAAGTTGAAAGTAGAACAACATTTTTGAATTCCCTCATCTCATTAAGTATGAGTATGGTCTACCTTAATTTTTAACTGGAATATCTAGGCTCTATTCCTATTTCTTTTTTGACTCCCCATCACCTCCACTCTCCATGCAAGAATTAAGAGGTGTGTTTTAAAACTGTGAATATTTATACAAAAAAAGTATTACAGTGGAAGACAGCTCAGCGGCACAGTGTCTGGCACACACAAGAACCCAAGTTCAGTTACTAATACCCCCCCCAAATATCCAGAAATATTACAGTAAAAGACAAATTCCCACTAACCCCTTGAAGTATTCCATTCACCTGGGATATATTTACATCTTCACTCTTGCTATTGGCGGGGAGGTTCTGGGAGTCCTCTTTGGTGAGCGTCTTTAGGAGCACTGCTGTGGCTGGCTTGTTGAAATCTACCTTTCACAGCAGCTCTGCCTTTGGGACAGTCCAGAGGTTCATGCTCCCAGATCTCTCAAATAAGACAGAGGAGCACATAGTGTAATGGATTTTTTTAAATGTTGGATGACATTAAACAAACTTCACTATGTTTCTTTTCCTTCTTTTCATTGTATCTCAAAAGACACTTAAGAAAGAGGACTAGAACTGCTTTGGAAAGAGGCAAGAAGGATGGAATAAGTATGTCCAAACTGAGAGGGAATACTTCAAGGAAAATTAAGGCTAAAGTGTCATTTCCTGTAACAATAGCTTTAAATTGAAACATATATTTTGATTGCCATATGTATTGACTAGGGTTGTTGCTTGTTCTGCTACTTCATGAGTCCACCTTTTTTCTCAGGGTTGATAGTTATACCTTACTATATAGTTTATTTTCTTGTACTCTTTTCACTTCATTCCATTCTTTTTTGGGGGGGCGACACCAGGAATTGAACTCAGACCCTTGCGCTTGCCAAGGAAGCACTTATTCCACTTGAGCTAGCTCCCTGACTCATTCTATTCTTTGAGAAGCTCCAGAGTCACTTTCCTGGATATACATTTCACTTTTCCAGTTGAAAAATAGTGGCATCATCTCACTATCTTAGAATCAAACTCAAATTCTATGCTATATTTTTTTAAATCTTAATGCTGCTCCTTTGGTTTCATCTTTAATTATTTTTCCCTTAACTGCCAAGCTCTAACTAAATGAATATTTGTTTCTTCTGGAATATTATTATTAACTGCACTCTTCAAATGTCCTTGTTCACATCTCCAGTCAAATCAGGAAGTTATTTAACAAAATTTTCTTCCTTTACTTGTGTTGCCAGACTGTCATGTTTGTTTGTCATCTGATATTTGGTGTAGGAATTTTTGTAACTACTTGACATAAAGTATACAGTTTTGAAAAAGTGATTTTATGTCTTTAGTATTTTATAGACTGTGGAAAATGAGTACAAATAACCATGTCTATGGTTATTCGCATTTAATAATTCTATGTTTCTAAAACATAAAGAGATAATTCTATGGTTCTAGAATATAAAGAAACCTCTGAGAATTTCCAGAGCCTATGTTTTTAGTGAAGATTTCTGACACCTTTAATAAAATAAATGCTACTGTTTAGTTTTGAATTATATACAGATAAAAATAAATCTCTGTTCTCAAAAATTTGTATGTGGAATTTTTTTTTTATGTGTTTGGTTGTTACAGGCTCTTATTGCGCAGCTCAGACTCATAGTGATCCTCTTGTTTTCAGCCTCCCCAGCACTGGGATTACAGATGTATGCTGTTAGGCCAGGACTCTTTGGCTAGCTTGGCGCACCCTGGGGGTAGGGTTGGTGCCACTCAAGGTGCTGGGGACCAAACCTTGGTCCCTAAGCTTGCCTAAGCAGGCACTTTAGTCTGTTAAGCTATCTAACTGGCCCTGTATGTGGATTCTTATAAATTATTTTGGATAATTTTGTCTCTTATTTTCTTTTCCCAGCTGCTAGATGTGGATTTTTCTGGTACAAAAAAAAAAAAAAGGATACTTTGTTTCCAGAAAGAAGTAAATAATTTAAAAATATCATATTCACTTAAAAACTAGAGTGAGGGTGGGGCCCCAACCCCTCGCCTGCGCTCCTTTGTGCTCTCGGCCTCTTCTCACAGGGGCAGAAGCACTCTCTTGCTCTCTCCAGGCTCCCAGGTGTGCTTTGTCCTCTGCCCCCTTGTATCTGGATCCCAAATCTCAGCAGTGTTTTTAGATCTACCCTTCTATATCTATTCCCATTGATACTTTACAATTTGCAGTATTTCCAAATGTTTCCTTCAGAAAATTGTTTGGGAGGTTTCTAATTTCTAAAATATTTTAAAGTTTCCTTGTCCAGTAATTTAACAAAAATTTAGAAAAATAGAGCATAGGATTTCTATATGTCTTTTACCTAGATTCCTCAAATATCTTATACAACCATAGTACCAAAAAAAAAAAAAAAAAAAAAAGCAAAAGCAAAAAAAAAATCAAGAAAATCAACATTGGTAGCACAGCTTTCTACTCTGCAGCTATTGCCAAATCTTAAAAAGTATTCCTTGGCTGCCTGTGTTTTGGTCTAGGTTTATGTGTTTCATTTAGTTCTGTACCTAACATTTCCTTTAGTCTGAAAGGCTTCCTCCTTTCCTCTTTCTTTGTTTTCAATAAATTTCTTTTTGCAATAATAGTATTTCTGAAAAATTTCCATGTCAGGCCACATAATGAATCTCCAAGGCATAGACAGAGCACACCATTATCCAAATGTGTGCATCAGCTGGGAATTCTGATTGTCTGCCACTTTTCTTTCCAGCTTCAATATGTTGGTGGGTTTACTTTTTGTCTGCACCTAGTTGAATTCCTCACCTTTACCCTAAAGTGTGACTTCTGTTTCACTGCTTATGCTGCTCTTTCTGCGTGGAGCTCTTTTTCTTCTTTGTCAGCTAGGACAGAACTCTGGAAAGAAGTGCAGCAGCGGCTTCTATGGAATGCTGCTTTCCCCTATGAGTGCTGATGACACCGATTAACACATTTTAGAACTGCCCTCTTCTGTGCTGAGTTACAGTATTTTGCTGGGCTGCATCAGCAGACGGAGAGATCCTGCGGGTAGGACCATGGCAAGTTCAACTTTGAAAAGCTTGTCTTCAGCTTCTCACTTGAGAGCTTTGTGAAAAGTAGAGGGTTGGCCGAGTTTGTACTTATAAATGAATGAAACCACCTGTGTTCATTTAGAAAGAAGACAAAATATGATATAACATTTTTCTTTACAGAATTTATACAATTTCATCTTTTCAGGAAGAGCATAGAAGTCTTTTCTGCCTTTTAGTTATTCTAATCTATGGATAAAGATAAAAAAAAATCTGCCAGCATTCAAGTGACATTAAATTACCCTAAGTAAAGTGTCAATAAAATTAAATTTTTTACTTCTAATACCTCCATAAGCCTACAGTGTGCAATGTTTGTTTTGATTAATTATTAAACAGATTTCAGGTTTGCTATATTAGTGGCTTTTGTGCTAGACATGGTTTATAATTAAGCTTTACATTTCTCGGATGAAACTGTATTTGTCTTCCAAATGTCATAACTCACTTTTACATTAAATAATCAATGTTGAGGAGATTATTTAAAAATAGTAGGGCAGTAATAATTTATGAAGACCTTTACACATGTCTAGCATAACCAAAAGCTTTGAGGCTTAGGAGAATGAATTTTATTGTTTGGAAATATCATGAAATTTAAGGCTGGAGACAATTACAAATGTGATAATCAATTGACATTCAGGGGAAAATTCAATCATATGCCTATAACTATGGAGAAGGTTATGATACAAAAGGAATTTGATCTCTATGTGTTCAGATATATTTTAAATTATTTAAATCCCTAGATGTGGTATATAAAGATAGACAATGTTATTATTAGATTCACACAGACCAAATATCTATATAAGAGCAAATATTTCTCATCTGTAATGCAGATGTTTCCAGAGGATGGACATGTGATGCTACACAGAAAAATGTAGCGACTTACCAAATCCAGACTTAGGGTTTTATCAATGAGAAAGTGAAAGCTATATACATTAAATTATAGGTTTGAAAATTTTGCTAAATTTTGTACATGTACTATAATAGGAACAAGCAAGCTTCAAAATCTTTTTCAGGTTCCATAGTGAGGGATGAGGTTTGCAAGCTGCAGTCATCACCCTAGAAGCGAAGACTGTGTGATGGTTCATGGTCCTCACCCTGGAAAGCTGTGGAGCAGATTCATGGCCATGTTCCAGGTGAGACAGGATGAGCACTTGAGCCTCCTCCAGAGGAGGAGGAGAAAGAGGAGGAAGAAGAGAAAGAGGAAAAAGAAGAGGAGGAGGAGCACAAGGAGGAGGAAGAGGAGCAGAAGGAGGAGCAGGAGGAGGAGGAAAAGGAGCAGGAGCAGGAGCAGGAGCAGGAGAAGGAGAAGGAGAAGGAGAAGGAGAAGGAGAAGGAGAAGGAGAAGGAGAAGGAGAAGGAGGAGGAATAGGAGGAGCTTCTGCCCCCTACAGAAGGATCCTGACAGGCATCCTCACCTGCTTCTAGATAGCTTTTTGCTCCTCCCCTCATGCATACTGACAACAGCCTTTCTTGTATTCCACACTGGCCCTTGACTTGGTGCTGCTGACAGCCTGGAGAGCCCTGCAGTAGGGAGGACTCTGGCATCAGAGCCACAGGAACCTGCTTTCAGCTTTGCTGTCTCTCCAGTTCCTCAGAAAGGAGCACACGTGTACGACTGCATGGCAGGTGTGAGCAGGGGCTCAGAATTCCTCCACAAGGATAAACATGGTGGGGGGGGGTGCTCACTTATGACAGTCCTGCTGGAAGGAAACCCCATCTATTGCTGACTTTGTGAATTTTGCTATCTTTTCCATTCCACTGAGCTTGAATATAGGATTCAGTGTTAATGTGTAGCTTCAGACGTCCACTGGGAGCCCTGCCTATGGTTGCCTATGATCCTTTATGCCTAGAATTTCCTTCATCCATAACAAAGTGCTGGCCTTAAGTGTAGAAGAACTGTCTAATTCGCTGGCAGTCACATCCATGGGAAAGCTATTTCAACCTTCTCATTTGGGACAGCTCTGCTGCCCTGAGGATCCCAAAGGACCCTTTCCCAGCCCCCACTATCTCTGATGGCACCTCCCCTAAGCTCTTCTAAGCATATCTATCCCTCCAGTTGTGAATGGGGTAACCGTGGGGTGGAGGACAGAGGACCCTGCCTCACCTCAAAGCTCTCCACTTGTTCTTTTGATTATTTGATTTACCCCTAATCAGCTGGTAAATACTACAAACATCAGCTCTATTTTATAGCAAAAAAGATGGACACTTCAGCACTCATCAGACAAAGGATACAGCCAGAAATTTTTGTGTCATCAAGTTTAAGAGGTCACAATTCTAATAGTGAACTAAAAAAAAAACAAAAAAAAAAAACTGGAAAAGAAGAGAAACCATGTGAAGGCAAAATCAGTTACATATTAGTCAAAATCATTATGCAAGTCAACCTCTGTCTGGAATACTAAGTGAAAAATTCTACAAAGAAACAATTCCTAGGGCTGGCCAAATAGCTCAGTAGATTAAAGTGCCTGTAAGCAGCTGCAGAGGCCAGGGATTCGATCTCTGAGCCTGTCGTGCCTGCCCAGTTCCCGGAGTATGCTGAGATGGAAATTGAGACTGGGCAGGCTGGCATAGTCCCAGATCTTGGGAGGCTGTAAATAGGTGGATCACTATGAGTCCGATCTAGTAGTGAGACCCTGAACACCCTGTAGACCTTTCCCTAAAATACAAAAGAAAAAGAAAAAGAAAAAGCAACAATTCCTAAGTTTTAAATTCCATGTAGTTCCAAGCATTTGTGTGGTGAACTCTGGGGCTGTCCTCTAATCTTCTCCAGGTAGGACTCACCCTGCTGACAGCACACCCAGTGACAGCACATCCAGTGGTGTAGACTCCCACCTGTTAGTCTTGGTTACTGCAGTGACTGCTGTAATATAGATGCGACTCACCCTTTTATCTAATAAAGCCACCAAAGCACTGGAGCAATGATAGTGCCAGTTTAAGTACACAAAGTGAGAAGCTGAACGTGCTTAGAGAAAGAAAACAAATCCCATGGTAGGATGGCTAGAACTGTGGCCAACTGTTGATCCCTTACTGTGCCTCATTTACAAATTAAACTTTATCACTGATATACGTGTGCAGAGGAAAAAAAAGTATATTATATATAGTATATTATAGGATTCAGTGTTAGTCTGTAGCTTCAGACATCCATTGTGAGCCTTGGAATGTATTATAGATAAGAGAGGCTGACTATAGGTTCGTAACTATGAAGGAAAACTTAGGGCATATTTTATTTTAATATGAAAAGATAAAATGCTGAAATGTTGTCTTGGAGGTGTATCACACCAGAACAAGTAGAGAGCAGTGACTAGCCCTTTTATTTCCTCATGGCTACATTATAATAAAGTCAAAAGTATGTAGGCACCCCGGTAGCTCTGAATCTTCTCTAGAATGTGTCAAGAAATTAATTTATCGGTAACATATACTTTTAGGCGGCAACACATACAGTATATCTAGATTTCCCCTTAAGGCACGTGGCAGTCCAGCTTCTTATCAAATGCTTTCACCTTGGTATTCATTTGGGCTGGAATCACTCGAGGAAAATGACTTTGATTTTATGGCATTCTGCTGCATTGTAAAGATTTGGATACTGTGCTATTATTCCTATAAGAGGATTTAGCAATTTAATGTGAATCTTTTTCAAAGCAGGGTGAATCATCTACATATAACGAATGTCTAAAAATATCCTCAATATTTAAAAATACACTACTTTTCAGAATCTAGTATATATTTTTATTTTAAAAAAAGACTTAATTGGTACATTTTGGAATGTACACAACGATGACATGCAACATAGGGAATCTGTGCCTGTATGTAATGTATCTTTATTCTTCCCTTCCCTCCCCAATACTGCCCCTTCTCTTCAATCCCTCCTTCCTCCTTATTCACAAAAGCTTTGCTTCAGTATTTCTCCTGTACTCTTTCGGCTTTTCCCTTTCTTCTTTACTTTCTCCCCTCCCTTGTCTCCTTCCTATTTGAATATTTTCTTCCTACTTCCTAATGTCTGTTGTTCTTTTTGGTCCACATTTATCCTTTTGGTTTCTCATACCATAGAAACAATGCCCAAAGATTAAAAAACAAAAAAAAAAACTTAAATAAAATCGACAAGCATATATTTTTCAAAGAAAATTTAGACATATATATCTTACTACAGTTTCCTACATAACCTGAGGTTAAAGAAAAACAAAAGACTAAGGAAAGACTGAGAAATCTGTATGGGTAAATGACAGTGTACTAGTCCTATGCGTGCAAGCTGGCTTTCCTATTGCACATCTGAGAGGCTATTTCTTGGTGTTCAGATTAAGTCCTTTGTTTGAATTCAGGGTCAATTTTAACTTTATTGAACTAGACACTCAGTTTTTAAATTTTTCTTATTGCTAATCATGACTTTCTAAAAAGTATAATTCAAATGTGCCCTAAAATATTGTTTTAAAAATTCAGAGATGAAAGTTAATGAATAACAATTAACAGACTTATCAACTAAGATAAGACCACTCCATCCATAACCTTAAATAGCCAGGCATCCAGATATGCTTGCCCTTCTGTAGCATCTTCCATGTTGACCTTGGGTTTGGCCATGAGACTTCCTGTAGCTGATGGGACCTTACTAAAAATGACTGGAGTAAGGGCTTGAACTGTGCTTACACACTGAGACTTTACAAATTCAACTGCTAAAAGAGAGACCATTAAGGTTTCTGCAGAAGGAGCAGCCATACAGGGGAGAATGGGAGGCAAGAGACAGCAGCACACAGGTGAGTGAGGCCTCACTGGGTATTTCTGGCCTGGCTGAGGCATGGTAAAAGGCTCAGGTTGGGTAGCTAGCTGAGTGGTATAAGCACCTGCTTGCCAAGCACAAGGTCCTGAGTTCAATCCCCAGTATCCCCTCTTCCAAAAAAGGGCTCACTTGAGTAACCCTGCGGAATGTCATGTGGAGCAGGACAACTACTTGGCTGAGTCCTGCTCAAATTCCTGACCCATAGAACTATAAGCAAAACATTGATTTTATTCTGACTATATACAGGAAATGCCTGACTTACTAATGTTTGAGCTGAGGAGTTTCACAGATACAGTCAAAACTCGCATGACTTGTGCATGCAGACAAATCGTGGAAGTGGTTGTGTCTGCCAGGGGAGGTCACAGCTGAGCAGCTGTGTGCCTAGTGCACAGTGCGATAGTGCTCAGCCTCACAGTGCTCAACCAGAAGAAGCAGAAGGAAATCCCTGCTGATGTCCAGGGACTGTGTGGAAGCACAGAGCAGTTACCATGGAAACAACAGTGAAAATACTGCACTGCACCATGTAACTGCACCATGTTAAGGGAACTCTAAAAGTTGAATAGTTTATTTACAGCATGTGCATGTTTAGTTTTTTAATGCTTTCTGCTGTGTACTTGTTTAAATGTGTATGAAACTCACTTTTTCAGATTTAAAAACAAATTTGACTCACAAATGTTCTCCCAGAAAGAAATTTGTTTGCAAGTCAGGGATTTACTCTAAACTTTGCAGTAATTTGTCACACAATGGACAGCATAAATGATGGATAATGCACACAGCAAATGCTAGCAAGGCCCTTTCATAGCTGTTTCTGGAAACAACTCTGAATTGCATTCTTTACCAGCACAACCTGCGTATATTTCCAATTTGTTTGTTATTGAGTTTGCATCTCCTGTTCTAACTAATCACTTGGGAGGAACAGAGATAGTGAGTTCAGGTGACAAGTGTGGCACTGCTCTTCTGTATTGACTACCATCAAATAGTAAGTCCTTGGTGGATCTTAAAGGAGTAGCACTTCTGATGATGCTGTGAATTATAAATGTAGTTTCCTACACATTGTGGTCAAAATGGGGTAGGACAGTCTGGCAGAAAGGAATTATCCTGAAACAATCTGTGGCACATGCACCTTCTACGATCTAATCAACACAATTCTCTTCTTGGCTGCTTCAGATGATATTTTATCCTAACACCATGCTAAGAGTTTGTTGAGAGCTTTGATCCTCAAAGAGTGGCTATTTGAAATGTGACGCTTACTAGGTTTCTATCCTTTCTGTTTTGGAACTAATGTGCTTTAGTAGCAGAGCAGATGGGAACAGAGTTTGAGGTAGATAAGGGACAAGGCACTGCCTCTGGGAGACAGTGATGTTCATTAAGCAGTGTGTACTATATTGCAGGTTAGACATTGTACTATAGCAACCAACTGTTTCTAGACAAAATTCCTGAAAACCAAGAAGAAAAAGATGTAACCTGCCAATACGTATGACTAAGGATATCATAATAGCTGTGTCTACCGCTGAGGCTAAGCTGCGGCTCTGTCTAGTGTGTATGCAGGTACAAAGTGCCAGTAGAGGAACTAGTCAGAGAAAGACACAAAAATAGCACTTACAGAGAGTAGTATTTGGACAGCACTGTGAATGACCTCTAGGTACTGGAAGTCGACGACACAGCCCGTGACAGAGACGTATGTGTAATCGTCCATCATGCCGTGGGCAGACGGAGGCAGCACTCTCCGGATGCAACCGGGCCCGTGTTCCCTCCACCACGACCGGTGTACGGAGATGTTGAATGTCATCAGGTCTGTGTCCTAGATGAACAGGAGACAAGAAAGCAAAAAGAGACACTCCTATTACAACACATCTTTGGCTTAAACTTAAGAAGAATCAGGATGGATGGAATTACTGAAATTATATAAATTTTAAATGAAAAGAAAAAGCCAAAAAATAGCTACATGCCTGCAACCTCCATTCATTACTTTTTATTTTAATGGAGAGATACAATCATGTGGATAATTACAACGTGACAAGGATAGCACCCAACAGAAGTCCAGAGCAGGGATCCTCCACAGATGTTTATTGAAAAATTATTGACCTTATTTTGAAATCTCTTGCTGCGTTTTCTTATTGCATCATTGTAACTAACAAGATCGTTATCATTATAGGATCATATTTGTTAAGTGCTTTATTGTATATGATAGACATGGTTCTAAGCAAATTTTATATATAACAGCTGTCCCTGGACATAGGGAGTTGATTCTAAGGGTATTTTTTTTATGGTATTAGTACAAGATCTACAGGGTCAATAGGGTCTCACTTGTAATGATCAGACTTGTAGTGATCCTCTTGTTTTCATCCTCCCAAGCACTGGGATTACAGGTGTGCGCCACCACCCCCATTCTCAGCATGCCCTGGGGTGGGACAGGCACTGCACACCAGGGATGGAACCCTGGCCGCTGTACCTTCTTAAGCAGGCACATTAGTCTGCTGAACTATCTGCCTAGCCCTTCTAAGAGTATCTGTAGGTACCAAAATTTTTACATGTCCCTTATATAAAATTTCCATATAGCCTATATATATATATATATATAGTTTTTTCCAATAAACTTTAAATCATCTTCCCATTACTCATTGTTCCTAAGAAAAATTTAAAATGTAAATATCACATACATAGTTTATTCTTTTGTGAGTAATGAGAAAAAATGTTCTTACATGTTCAGTATAGACACAACTTTTTATTTTAATATCTTCCACCACTGATTAAATTTATAAATATGAAACCCACATAACTGTAAATCTGATTGTATATCTTATAATTTTTTAATTAACTTACTTGATAATAGGTTGAACAAGCATTTCTATGGATATGTTTAGTCCTAATCTCTGGATTTTGTGCATCTTACCTGATATGGTAATTAAAGATGTAGCATAGATAATTAAATTAAGGGTCATAAAATCAGGAAATCATCCTGGACTATGTAGGTAGGCTCCAGCTATAATTACATGTGTTCTTATAGGCAAGAAACAGCAAAAAGTCAGAAACAAAGAAAAGATGAAAGGACCATGTGATCACAGAGGCAGACTGACACTGCTAAGAAATGCCGTTGGCCACCAGAAGAACAGGCAAAGAAAGATATTTGAGGGAGAGATGGCTTTACCAACATCTTTAACTGTGCTCAATAAAGACTTCTGGTCCCCAAAGCTGTGAGAGAAGACATTTCTGTTGTTTAAGCTGCCAAGTTAGTGGTAATTTGTCACAGCAGCCATATGTAAACAATATGGGTTAAAAGTAAATCACAGGGCAGTACATAGATTTCACCGAGGTGCATGGATAGTTACGGGCAGAGCAAGGCCTTGATCCTCCTTAGACTGCACTTCTGGCTGCTCCAGTGGTGCTGGGCCCTTTCTCACATTATCTGATGTCCCACTATCCTCTGACCATTCCCCAGGTTGTGAAGCAAGCTAACATTTTTTCAGTTCTTTCCAGAAAACACAAGCACACTTAAAATAACAAGAATATTTTTTTTCTAATTAATTGTATTCAGAATGAAGTAGCAATGAGACAGTTTCAAAATAGCTTAGTAGGGTCAGGAAGATGGCTCAGTGGAGTAAGCGCTTCCCTGGCAAACGCAAGGACCTAAGTTCAATCCCCAGTTCCTCAAAAAAAACAAAAACAAAAACAAAATAGCTTAGTAGTACAGTTACAAGAATTAATACATTATATATTGCTGTCTTTGTAGTGGTTATTTGGAGTAAGAAGAACATTTTTATGTATTTAATTTTCCCATATTAAAATATTGCCAGAGTTCTGGGTTGAGAAAAGAACCTTTTCATTCTGAAGTGATAGCTGTTGATATAGGGTCATCATCTCTAATCGGAAAACCCAAACTTCAAAGCATTCTAAATATGAAATATTTTGTGTTTCAGCTAAATATGGAAGTACAATTTTTAAATTCTCCATCTGACTTCCAGTGAAGAGATCCAGTCAAAGTATGGTACAAAACAAATATTGTATAATATTACTGTCAGATTATATGTATCATATGTCCATACACATAGAGGAATGGGTTTCAGACCCAGCCACAAGATATCTCATTATCTATATGCAGATATTCCCAAACCCCCAAAACATGAAATTTGAAATAGGAAATGTTGTCCCAAGGATCTGGATAAGTGTTATTAAATCTTTATTTCTGTAGTGTCAGCTACGAAGTACTAAGATTCTAATTTTTTTCAGAAACCATACGTTAAAATAAGCTGAAAAGGAATCTGGGTCCTGACTTTCAAATGAACTACATACCACAAATACCCATAGGAAGCAGAAAAGAGAGGGACTGATGCTGCAGAGAGGAAAGCTGGAGTCTGGCCCAAGGTGCAGCACAGTAGGCAGCTGCTGCGCAGGCCGACACAGAGTCAGTTTCTGCTGGTCTTGTAGCTCCACCTCTGAGTAAGCTGCTCTATCATTCATGCCAAGGGGTCGTGTTGGAGCAGGCACACAGACAGCTGGGAAGGAGTAGCCCGAGACTGCCGTCCCGCTGTGCAACCTGAAGCTGTGTGGCTGTATGCCTGAGCACCCCTGGAGAGCAGTCTCTGCCTTTGTGGCTAGGAGGCTCCTGAGCACCTGAAATGGAGACTGCAACTTTGGGGAAGCTGGTAGGAAACGGAAAACCCTTGAACGTACAAAGAGCTGAAGCTAATGTGACCAGTATATAGAGCTCTGAGCAGGGTGGCAGAGAAGCCTGCCTCCTGTACTCTGTTGTATATCAAATTGAACCTTAGGTCGCAATTATTCTCAGTGCATGTCAGTGGGTAGAGTTACCTTTAGATTTTCCTCAGCTGAAAGAATTCCATGTAACTTATAGCTGTGTTTCCAATTCTATCAATAATAAAAGATTTTATACACTTTTGTTGTTGGCTTGCTATTTAGTTACCTTTGCAGTAACAGTGCTTTATTGACAATAAAACATTTTGCCATATTCTTACAGATTGTTGATGTGCTGCATGATCTGCAGTTAGCCTCTGAAAAACTATAGAAGAATAATTGCTTTTACTTGTGAATTCAGTTTAGTACAAGGCAGTTTACCTGCAGGCAAATTTTAAGATTGCTTTCCTTTTTGGTCATCAGATTTAATCTTTTACAGTTAGTTTTGATCACTTCAGAAGAACTATATATTATTTCTATATTAATAGACTGTATAAATTCATAGCAATTCTTATGCTTTAAACATTTGTATATAGTGAACTTTTCTATTGCAAAATGTAAGTTTTATCAATGTGACTTTGACTAAAATTTACATACAAAATGTAAGTCAATTTATGCACATATTTTTACAAAGTTTATTCTTATAATTATCACTTAGTTATAATGTTGTAGGCAGCGGAGTTAGAAATATTTTTAGGCAGTCAGGCAGGGCCAGGCCCTCGACAGAAATAACACAGGAAACAAGATGTCTGCAGCTCTAGGAAGGACTGAGGCTCCTGCTGTGAACCAGACCTAAGGCCAAACAAATGCTAAAAGAGTAGCGCCTGGGATTGATATTCTAAATAGGTAGCAATTGCCTGAAAAGACCCAAGGGAGTCACTAGCCCAACCCCCAAGGGGAAGAGACCCTGTCCAGTATTCATGCCCGCTTAAGTGTCACTCGCTTCCCCATTTGGTTCTGGGCCTAATCAACCTTACCTGAGCAATGGTGCTTGTAATTCCATTTGTTGACCATAGTTTTGTCCCACCCCTCATCTGCCTAAGCGAGACCCCTTCTCTACCTTACTGTCGCATGGTTTTGCCCTATAAAAATCTCTAAAAGAGACAGCTTCCCTGGGCAACCAGCTCGGGTCCCCCTTCTGTCCCTCTCCGACAGAAGCTTTTCTTTCCAATAAAGTTTTATCCTCAACCTCCGTTTGTTCCTAAAATTAATTCTTTGGTTTTAGAGAACACGAACTCATGCAGGTCAGGTTGGGAGTTTTACTTCCCTGTATCAATAGGAGACACACTTTTCTATAAAATGTACTATATTTGCAATGGGTGCATTCAAATTTGAATCCCAATACCCATAGTATAAAATTGTACTTAAAATTCAAAGTTTTTAAGTTCTCTATTAATTTTATTTTAACTTTGCATCTGATTTCATCTTGTTCAACAGTAGGTTCAGACATGAAAAGCACAACATATCACAACTAATTTTCTTATGCAAGGCATGCCAAATGAAATACACTATAGAGAGACGTAAGAGTTTTAATATAAACAGATAAATACTGATCATTTATTCTGTTGAAACTTTGTCATACATCAAAGCCTGTGGTTTTAAAATATGAAGGTTAACACTGAAGAATATCTAAGAAAACAATGTTAAAAAGAGTTTTGATTAGTTTAGAGTTCTTATTCGCTTCTTAGCTTTAATTATTATGTGGATTTAGGAGCACGATGGTAAAACATTGACAACTGGTGTCTTTGCTATTGTATTTAGAATTTGAAAACATAGAAATGGTTCCTGATTTTATGCATATGTGCATGAAGACTGATAGAACATGCTGCGCCAAAATATGCCCCTTCGGCATAAGAACTATTGTAAGCTGAAGACAATTTGAAAATGTTCTTTCTTCTTTTCCCCTCTTAAGGACAAGTCATGATTCTACAAAGGCATTTCTTCTTCATCCCCTCCAGGAAAGACAAAGAGTGAGCACCACAGACGACTTCAGAATGGAGACTACACCTGAGGAATCCGGAGGGCAGCCTTACTCTCCAGCTTTTTCTTGTTAATCTTTCTGTTGTTATAAAGACTCCAGTGGAAAAAAACAAAAAGATTAGAAAGAAAATAGCTTTTCTTCTGCATAACTGTTTAGCAAGAAGAAAGAAGAGAAAGCAGAAAATGAAACAAAACAGGAGGGTGTTGGAGGCGCAAGGGTAGCTGGAGAGGACACTTAAAATTGTAATTGAGAGTACTTGGTGTGCGTTTCAGGAGGTTCAGGAGTCAAAGTTGGTAAGTGATGAGAAAGTAGGGATGATGGCTTCGAGCGTGGGCCAAAAGAGTAACTAACTGTCAATATGTGGATAACCAGACAGAAGCTATATCTTATACTCACAAAATGGTGACAAATTAATTACTGTTTGCTTTTCCTGTTCAGGCAAATACAACTGTTCTTTCAACACATTATGATGAATTCTAATGATGTTCCCACTGTGTTGGAATGTATGACCCAACACCTGGAATGTACGGATTACAAAATGACTCCAGAAGTCCTCCTGAATGCCCCTGCCCAGCTGCCCACAGCACTCAGGCATCAGCTCCATCTCTCATTCTTAGAACTTCAACAATCACTTACTCATTCTGTGCTACTACATAATTTCTTGTTAACCCAGAAATGAGTCTCTTCCCTTCTTTGCTCTTTCAGTTATCTGATTTTTTTTGATTATATCTTTCAGTAAATGTCTCTGTTTCTAGATCAGACTCAGAATTTCTACTACTAATTTTCATTATTATTATCACTACTACTACCAATATTTATTTTTTTCTCCTTCACTGCAGATAAAAGGAGTTTTTACATAGCTACCTACTTTCTTTGTCTTTTCACTTTCATTCACCAGAAGTCAAGCTATTTAGAAGTGAAAAATTTCATGTTACTAAACACTCTGTACTTACTTAAGTTAGAATTTGCTTAATTTCAGTGTTATCTTTGAGTTTACGCTTCACATAAGCTGAAGCTTCTTTTGAGATACTTGTTCATCTCAGAATATGAATTAGAATTATTAAAGTGACTTTCTATATTTCAAATCATTTCCTTTTCACAGAAGCACTAAACATTTCAGAAATGTGAAACGGTGGATCTGTCTAATAAAGGGCAAACAGTACTTGGCAGTGAGGTTCAAGTGTTTGGTGTCTGTAACACAATGACTCAGCACCAGTTCAAATATGCCAGCAACGACAGCAGTTAGCACAGAAAAGCTTACAAGACATTGAAGTGTTCAGTGAAATGCCTGCCATTCACTGTTGCTTTCACAATTCTTCTTGAAAGTCAGTCCTTTAAGCCCTTTCCGTTGGTGTTGAATATGAAGAATTTGCACAGTGAGGAAAGGGCATCGATTATTTAAGTCACCTATTTCTCATCTTTAAAACTAGATATTGCTAGGATTTCTCAATTCTCTACCACTGATCATGAACTAAGAACAGTCTTTTATCTTTATTCAGGGACTTTCTCTAGAAAGTCAGGGAACAATGCAAGCTCATTCATTCACTAAGCAATATTTATGGAATTTCTTATATGAGAAATGCACTGGGATAAGAGAGTAAACCCAAGAGTTCTTATCTTTTCTAATGATATACATATTCTAAGAAGGTGAGTAATAAGGTAAACAAATAAGTAGAAAAAATAAGTTTATACTGTAAAACATCAATATAAATAAAATAATTCGATAGACAATGTCTAGGTGAGAAACAGAATTACTTATAGTCAGGAGGGAGGTACTTCAAGCAAACAGAATTGGAAGTGCAAAGAACCCAAGACAGAAAAGGGGGTTCAATATTTTGAAGCCCGCATGGGCAGGTGAGTGTGAGGGAGGCAAGTGGCTTAGGAGGCTGAAGACACAATCAGGAAATGAGCCATGATCAAGAGTCTAAATTTTGTTCCAAGTCTAGCTGGGCAGTCAAACATTAATATCATTTACTTCGCATGCTTGAAAAGATTATTCTAATATTTATCTGGGGAATGGATAAATGGGGAAAAGCCGAAGCCTCTGCAGTTATTACCATAGAAGTTAGGGTGACTGGAACAAAGTTGCAACTGCAGAGTGAGGTGAAACTTATTGTAGAGGCAGAGTAGTACATGGAGGAAAAGATAATGGGAAGAAAAGATAGCAAAGGATAACTCTAGTTTCTGATTGACCAGCTGGGGGAGAGTCGAGCTGTTTTTGAAGAAGGACCAGACACAGGATCATGTTGAGGATAGGAAAACAAAACAAAACTATGTGAAACAAAAACAAGAGTAATCTCTTCAGTAAGTTTGAGATGCCTCATATATATGGATTTTCAAATTATGACTCAGATATACCTAAATCAGATTATCAGTACATAGATAGAATTTAAAGCGCTGGATGGGGAGATCCTCAAGGTAGGCATTGCTGTCTAGAAAAGAGCTGAGGATCCAGGCAAACCTTGAATAAATCCAACATGTAGAGGCCTGAGAGAAAGTGGGGAGCTCGCAAATTCACTTAGAGAAAAGGCAGCAACGTAAAGGGCAAACAAAGAAACGCAGATTGAAGCCCAGAGAACTGACATTTGTAGGTGGAGGGACGATAGTTTATATTTGATGGGAGTGGTGATTCCCTTAAGGGATTGCTGTGGAGAGCTCTTCATTCCGTGTGCAGGGAGCATAGAAGGGTGATAGAAACTCCCTGCTGGACCCCACTTGGCCCTGCTTCTGCTGCTCCCCTGAGGCCCACCTGCGCACCACCGCCTTGTGAAATCGACTTCCGGTGAGAAACCTGCTGGGTGAAGTCAGGAAGACTTCCCCTCACCCTTGTTACTCGGTAGCCTCCTAGCCTCCGCCAGGTGCTCTTTGTCCTTATCGCATCCCGGGTGTCTGATTGCAGTGGCCTGCCTGGCAAGAGTCCCGCTGAGCTTTCCTTTCCTCTGTTGTCGTTTGTAACTTGTTTTGCTGCCTATAATTGTTCACTTGTGCATGTTAGACTCAGAAGCTAGTCCAATGTCTCTCAGGACAAATCCCACAGTAGCGGTCCCTGTACATGCCTGAATGATCCCAAGTAAATCCTTTGTCCTGATTTAATAAGTACCTGAATAATCTTTTCTTTGACATCTGCACTTTAAATGTTATTAAAATACATTAAAATCTTATTTAAAATTGTGTTAATTTCCTGTCATTGCTGGAGCACAGTTTTACATACTTATGGCTTAACACAGCACACATTTATTAACTTACAGCTTTAGCGGGCAGATATTTCAAAGCCGAGGTGTCTAGAGGACTACGTTTGCCTGGAAGCTCTGGAGGACAGCCCATTTCCTTGACTTCTTCCTGACTTTTGGAGGCTATCGCTGTTTCTCTTCTTCCACTTATGGAAGCTGTATTTTGTTGTTCATTGTCTAGATTCCTAAGATTAACTTAAGTCAACCTTTTTCTTATATCTATACTAAATGTTGTAAGATTTCATCCCAACACTGCTTTCATTAGTATCCCACTAATTTTGTTTTTTCTTTGTCATTTTACTCAGAATACTTTTACATTTCTCTAATATTTCTTTTTTGTGTCATGTGGTATTTAAAGATGTGCAGTTTAGTCTGTGTTTTATATACTGCAGCTTTCTTATTGATTGCTAGTTTAATTACATTGTGGTCTGAGTTCATTGCATGATTCCTAGTATTTGAAATGTGGTTTCTGAGTTGTTTTATGGCTCAGAATGTGGTCTGCATTGGTGAAAATATGTGCTCTGTTGTCAGATGAAGTTGTCTGTGGATGTCCATTATACCTGTCTGATGGATGATGGAGCAAGTTTCTGAATGGTCCTCTATTTGCTGGTTCTGTCCATTTCCAAGAGTGGAATATTACAGTTTCCAACACTAACAGGGGCTCATTCATTTTTCTCTGTAGCTACTTCAGTTGTCTTATGTTTTTTGAGATCTATTGTAAACAGCACATGCATTAAGGATTGTTATGTTTTCTGTAAGAACAAAAAGCTTTATCATTATGTAGTTTCCTGTTTTATCCCCAATAACATTCCATGCTCTAAAATCTATTCAGTCTGTACTTAATATCATTTTTCCTGTTTTTGTTTTGGTCAACAGCTATATGTTCTTTGATTTGTATACAATTAATCTTTTTTATATAGTTTGTTTACCTCTCTTTCCTCTCTCTCTCTCTCTCTCTCTCTCTCTCTCTCTCTCAATCTCTCTCTCTCTCTGTCTTTCAGTTGACCCCAGGGTCTTGAGCATGCTCTTGAACTACATCCCAGGGTTCACCCAAAGTGATTTTCTTATAGAAAACATGCATCCCATTCTGACACAGTATGGTAATTTCCATGTTTTACAGCTTCAGTATATTGCCTAGATTAGTTTCAATTATCTGGGTTCAAGTGACCCTCTTGCCTCAGTTGCCCAGGTACCTGTGTAAGCTACTGTGTATGACATCACCATCTTTCAATTGGTACATTTCATTTAAAGCCATTTGTTATACGTATAGATGTCTTCCCCACAGCCTCAAGCAGTCAAGGGTCCCTGGAGTTTGTGGTTGACTATTGTGGGTGAGGAAGCTGTACCCGGGGCAGGTAATTTCATTATAATGAAAGGAAGGGAGAGAGGCTGACTGACCAGATGAGCTGCTGCCAGTCCCTGCGCTTCTGCTCTTTGCTGCTGCCATGAAAGGTTGCGCTCTCCTGTGTACTGCTTTGCTTGGGAGCCAGCTGAGTGTGCACTAAGACCTCCAGTAACCGTGCGCTAAATGAACTTTTCCTTCCTTCATTTTGGGTGTCAGGTATTTGTTCCAGCAATGCGAGAAGAGTAACTGAGACACCACTGGTATTCAAAGTGATTCTTGATGTCATTAAATTGCTCTTTCATATTTTTACTATTTTATTTTTATTCACTGTTCTTACTTTTTCTTCCATTCTTTTCTGATTTTGGTGGTTTTAGGTGAAGATTTTATATAACTTTACATTCTAATTTTTCTGAGCATATCACTTATGTTTTCCCTTACAAGCCATTCTTAATTGGTTGTCCTCGTTGGTAGTATCCATTTAAAAATAATTTAAGACTACTTCAAATAATATGATTCTGCCTCATGGCTAGCACAAGGACTAGCCTGATAACAAGCTCATCCAAATTCTTTTCTTTTGTCTCTGTATATTGTTGTCAGTTGCAAATAAACATACATATGCATAAATATATGCATACATATATATAGTCAAATACATTGTTGTTGATATTACCTTAAATTGGTACTAGTTAGATCAGTAATGAATAACAGTATTCAGTACTGAAAAGAAAAATAAACAAAAAGTAAAAATTTCCCTTTTCCCTTTTAATTCTCTTCTTCTCTATTGTAGATGCAAGCTTCTGACTCATACCATTTTCTTTACCAACAAAGATCTTTTAAAATTTTGTGGAAGTCAGCTCTAATGGTATTAGATTCACTCAATTTTTATTTGTCTGAAAAAAAAATCCTATTTCTCTTTCACTTTTAAAGGATGCTTTCTCAGTTGACTCCAGGTCAATGGGGGATTTCTCTGCGCACATTTAAACATTCATTCCATTCTTACTTGCTTGATTTTCAAGAAACTGTTCTTTGCTTCTCTACAGAAAAGGTATTGTTTTTCCTCCTGTGTCATTCAGAATTTTTTCTTTATCTTACATATGTATTTTTTGTTTATTCTGCCTCGTTTTCTCTGAGTTTTCTGGATCTGATTTGGTGCTTGTCATTAATTTGGAGAAATCTCCCAATTGTTTTTGTTTCCTTTTCTACTTCTGCAGACGTTCTTATTATGCTCAGGCTGGAACTTTTGTATTCTGGGTTTTATGAATTCTTGAATCTTTTCTTTCTTTTTCAATTTTAGAGGTTTCTGTTGAGGTATGGTCAAGTTCAGAGATTCTTCTCCCAGTTGCACTGAGTTGACTCTTGTTCATCAAAAGCATTACTTCGCTTGAAGAAAATTTCTGTGTTTAGCATTTCTCTTAGGCTCTTAAAATTTCCAACTCTCAATGTGCATTTTCCAGTTGTCATTGAAAACTGCCTACTTTAACCCCTGGGTAGTCAGCTTTTCATTGCTGTGGCCAAATTGCCTCACAGACGCAGCTGAAAGGAGGACAAGTTTAACCTGGATCGATTTCAGATGTTTCCATTCATGGCCAGCTGATGCCGAGACAGAAGCACCATGGCAGGAGGGCCTGTTGGAGGAAGGCAGCTCTCCGCACAGCCACAGGAAGCAGTGCACAGAAGGAGAGCCAGAGAGGAAGGGACCAAGCAGCAGACACAGTCCCAGGTCAGCCTCCCAACCAGCATAAGCACACCCAGAAGTGCACTGCACCAATCTCCAAGGCACCTTTCCCACTAACCAAGTTGACAATCAAAATTAACAATTGTATGGAGGGACCAATGGGGGGGAGGAGGAAGGGGAAAGATGGGGAGGGGAAAGAGGCAGTGATGCCAGGCAGAAGGTCCCAATGACTGTAGTGAATGTGGAGATTATATGCCGCACACACGAACTAAGATCTATTATATCAAAGAGAATGAAATGGGGCAAAGGAGAACTAGAGGTCGAAAGAGTAGAGAAAAGAAGACTAACAACAGAAAATGTTCATTAAATGCATATATTAATTTCCAAAGATGACTCAAATGCATGTACTATAGATATGAGTTAATAAAAAAGAATAGCCATCATTCAGCCCCCAGCAGAGTAATCATTGTTCCTTTAAATTCTGGTCCTGATAATTTCAATATATCTCTCATTTCTGAGTCTCACTCTGATGCTTGCTTTGTATCTTCAAACTATATGTATTGTTTCAAAAAAAAATTGTCCTGTAGTGTTTTTATTGGCAGCACAAAATGACACAGTGGTAAAATGCTGTCACTGAGCCTTTGATGAAGTGGAGAGTTACAGGGTGGCAAGCATCTGCGGTTCTACGATTAGATCTCAGCCTTCTGGTGAGCATGTCTCGCTAATGCATGAACTTCACAAATGATTTTCAGTTTTTCCCACTCATGTGTCATAGAAGGGCTGGCGGGAGTTGGCCTTGAATTTTCCCCTTTTTTATATTTAAAAAACTAAAACTGACTGAAGTTGGGGATCTCCCTCATGCCAGACCAGTTCGGTTTCAATGATGCTGTAGCACATCAAGCTATGATTAAGAAGTTTCTCTTATAACTTTTCTCTGTTCTCTTATTAAAAGTAGAACATTCTCCTATACTTCAAAATGTTTTTTTTTTTTTCTTACTCTATTTACTGGGAGTTTTCTATACAGGGATTTTCCTCAGATATTCACTGTGAAAACCTTCAATCTTATTGAGTACTAGGAGATAATCCTGAGAAAAAATCATGAGCTTTGCCTAATTGCTGGAGGATATCACCAAGCTGCTCTTTCTGGGGCTGGATTGCAGCACCTTATCTTCCTGACTTAGCATTCCAGTGTGCTTGAGTTACAGGGGTGTCCCACCACATCAAGATCGGCTCCCCAGAGCTTCTAAGCATGGCTCTGTCTTCGGTGGCCCTCTGGCAATCTGTCCATACAAATTAGTCTTCCCTGCCTGACCTTCTACTCATCAGGGGTTTCCCTTATGAAGTTGTGCTTGGTGTCCTGCTTGCTCCGTGTTCTGCCTCTCCAACTTGGGGTAGCAGTTTGTTTCACAACGTCAAAAAGAGCTGTTGATTTTTTTATCCTTCATATGGCCTGTTAGGAAGAGTAGCAACTCTCAAGCATTTTATGTGCTGTATCAGGAACTACAAGTTTTACTAAAGATTTTTAGAAATGCACATATATGTTATAAAATGAATTAAAATTAAAAGTGTGCAAAATACAATAAATATTTTAGGCAAAAGTTGTCATATTTAAAAACTGTGTAAAAAGGCATCAGAAAATAGTAAATAAGGCAAGTTTAACTATGTTGAAAAGTTTTGTATCTTTATTTCAATGGTGAGACCATGAGAGCTTGCTATTTATTTTATTACTCTCTATTAATTATAACATGTAGCTTGAAAATAAAATTAAGCTAAAAGCTTTCCGGGTGTTTGCATTCCAGTTATCTCTAAGCCCAACTCCTCACAGCCTCTGTGCCATCCTCTAGTGTTTTCTTTATTGTAGCTAAAGTAACAGTGAAGCCCTGATATGCTGTCAGGAAGTCACCTGAAGCGTGTCTATAGCTTCCCAGTGCCACGGGTGAAGATTTAATTCCTTTGCAGGGCAGAAAAGCTCTTGCCACACTCTCTTTCTAATTACCTCTCCAGACTCAACTGGTTTCCCGCATAGCAGATATTCTAATCATAGTGGACTCCTTTCCATTTCTCAAGCGAAATTGTTTCCCTAAGCTGTCAGTCATCATAACTCCTGTTCGGTCTTCATAGAAAACTCGCTTTCACCCCTCATGTCTGTTCCATCTCTACAATCAAGCCTTCCCCATTCTTGTTATCTAGTAACTGCCTCTTTATTTTTAGGTTTCAGCAGAGATACAGCTTTCTCAAGTCACTAGGCAATATAAACCTCTTGTACTTTCCCTGGTCCTCAGTTCTTCTACATGGGTTTATTTCTTTATGTGGTTGTGAATTTTTTGCAATCACTGTTTTATTCATCTGACCAATTTATAAACATATATAACATGTACTGCTTCCCCATCATCAGACTCACAATAACAACTGAATAATTTATTATAATTAATAATAGTTACAATATAATTATAATTATTATTACAATAATAATGTTATCAAATATTTTTTTAAATTGAGAAAATATAAAATAATAGAAAGTTACTTTATGTCCATCATGGTATCTTTTACATTGCTTGTTAGAGTATGAATTTTTGTTTAGGGAAAAGTTTTATTTTTTACTAGAGAACTGTTTGCTTAAGACATAATAGCATTTCCTTTATGCATATAGCCAGAGGAGTACTGCCTATGTCTCTCCATTACAAATACATGTATAAGAGTGTTCTTAGAAACTTTGACAATCAACATCTCAAAGTGATCCAAATGACCATTGTCACAGTTTGTGTCTGAATGTGGCCTTGAACTCTCCTCGGTCATGGAGGGTGGGCTTTGCAGACAGCTTGTTAAACTTCGATCTCTTGTTTTCATGCCCTCACCTTGGGGAACAGAGTTACAGCATTTTCAGGTGGATTCAACAGGAGGCCAGGGTCGTCACTTTATTAACATCTCAGACTGTGCAAGGTGGGGGTGCGCAGATGGCATGGGTATAAAGGACCTGCCCTGGGGGAAGCCTGTGTACACTCTAAGGGAGGAAAAGAGGCTTGCTTGTCCAGCTTTTGCTTCTGTTCTGCTGCCTTCTGCTGCCTTAAACTGCTGCCCCTCTACAATGCCATCCTATCTTGGAGATACTGACTAAAACCTCCACCAATTGTGAACTCAATAAACCTTTTCTTGCTTAATTTTGGGTATTTTGTCTCAGTAATGAAAGAAAAGTAAATAAGACATCCATCAATAATAGAAGGGCAAATAAATGTGATATATTCATGCAATGGAAATCAAAGAACAATGAAAAAAGAATGAACTTCTGATACCCATAGAGACATGGTTTAATTGCAGATAGAAAGAGAAGAAACTCAGTGAAGGAGATTAGACCCAAGATGGCACATGTTGTATGATTCCACTTCTGAAGAGTCCTATGAACATGAAATTGATCTCTGATGAAGAAGGCTAGAACAGTGACGCTGTGTATTAATATGTAGTATTGTCTCCGGGACTTGGAGTTATAGTATTAGAAAATTTCTTTATGTTCAAACTAGGTATTATAGGATTTTTCAAATGTTTACTTCCTGTATCATTCATGTTGGTATCAGCAGAGTCATAAATGCATTTCCTGAGAAAAATGTGGAGCTTGGCTATTCTCATATATAACTGAAATACTTGAGACAATGCACAGAAGATGGGAACAAATCAGGTTTCCTTTCTTAAATTACCTTGACTGTACCATCAGATTCTATTAGAGAGAACCAAGCAAAAACTCCCAAATTCCTAGTAAAAGTTCCCAAGAAAGCATCAATCACATCAGAGGCAATGTCATTAATGAAATGTACATTATAAACAAAATTAAGAAATATTAATTGTATGGATATATGGGGTATGCATGTATATGATACAAAACATCAGAGTAAATAGTCTTTTCTTATTTCAAACATTTTTTCTTTGTATTGGGATCCTGGACAATTCTCTTTTCTAGCTATTTTAAAAAAAATATTTCATTTACTTATTTATTTGTTTATTTATTGCAGAACTGAGGATTGAACTGAGGCCCTTGAGCTTGCCAGGGAAGCAATTATTCTACTGAGCCATCACTCTAGTCCCTATTTTAAAACTATTTTTTTTAAATTTTTATTTTATTGAAGTACAAATATCAATGAGACAGTTTTAAGATACCTTGACAAGATGGGTTTGATAAATTAATACACTGCAAACTGTTTTCATAATGTTTTGGTAACATAGAAGGTGCATACAGGATATTATACTTACAGACATTATTATAGCTTATGTCTCTTATCAGTAAATTAAGATAGTGTAGCTGTTTGCATATCTTATTTTTCATACCTGAATTACATCAAAGTTTCAATAATTATTACTTTCTGCCTTGTTATTTTCCTAGTGGTTGTCCATAGTACTACAAACCGACATACTATCCTGTCAAACCACCATCAGTGCAAATCTTGCCTCTCATAGAATTATGTAGAAGCACGGCATATCTATCCCCAACTGTACTGTCCATATACACACATCATGATTCTTCCTTTCTATACCTCTTCCTTTGTCTACACCTGTCAAAGATGGGCACTCCACTGTCATTCAACCAATTTAGGTGCCTGAACTCGACCACACAGTCCAGCACAGTCCAGCATTCCACAACAATACTGAGTTATCTGAAGAAGTTATTGACTGTAGCCATTTACACCTCAACTTATTATTATGGCCCTGTGGTGTATACCTCATTTTTATACTTTTCTGCTGGATGGTTAAGACCTAGATAGAGCAAGACCTATATACCGACACATGTACTTTTTGTTTCTTATGAGGTCAGTGAAGTCCCCTCAGGGTTTATCTTGTAGTCCTGTACCTTATTCTGTAGATGCTTTGTCTGTGTCATCCATGTGGATGAATCACAGCCAATGCTTGACCAGTTTGCTCTCTGTGAGAGCCTGGGAGAAAGTTTTCTCTCCATGTGACTCTCCCCACGCATACTATAGAACTTCGATCTCTTTCTTCTGTGGCTCCATAATCTTGTTCAGAAAATTTGGAGCTCAACTGAGTTTCATGATGTTGCAGTACAGGTTCTCCTTGTCCTGAGTCTTCGCTGAGCTTGAAAGGCTAGGGCCAAAATGTTGGCTGGCCTTGTGGCTCTTCTATTTCTCCAATTTGATCTGTGAACTTAGGTTGTTAACCATCCAGAAGAAAAGCTGATTAGTATCCTGCAGCATATGCCATTCACTTTACCTTATCTGATTCATTGTTTTTAGTTGTTGTTGTACAATTCCATTCGTATATCTTCTTTTCGTTTCTTATACTAGCGAGACCATACAATATTTACACATGTGTGTCTGCTATATTTCACTTATGAGTATATGTTCAAGTGGCATCCACTTCAATATAAATGCTTCAAGCTTATCATTCTTAATAGCTGAATAATACTCCATTATATAGAAATACCACATCTTCTTCAACCATTCCTCATGTGATGGACATCTTGGTTGTTTCCAAGATTTTGCTATCACAAATTGTGCTGCTATAAACATAGGTACACATATATCACTATGATACAATGTTTTCAGATCCTTTGGGAAAATGCCCAGTAGGGGGATTTCTAGTCCTACTCTTTTGAGGTCTCCACACTCACTTCCACAATGGTTGTACCAGTCTACATTCCCACCAGCAGTGGAGAAGTGTTCCCTTTCCCCACAACGTCTCCAACATTTGTTGTGGTTGATTTCCTTATGATAGCCATTCTTTCTGGAGTGAGATATCTCAGTGTTGTTTTTATTTGCATTTCACGAATGGCTAGCGATGTGGAGCATTTTTTCGAGTATTTGTTCACTTCTTTAATTTTGTCCTTTGAGAAGTATTTATTCACCTTAGATGCCCATTTCTGAATTGGGTCTTTAAATTTGAGGGTCCTGTTATATCTTAGTTCTTTATATATTCTAGACAGCAGACCTTTGTCTGATAGCTTATCAGTTAGGATTTTTTCAAAATTTATGGGTTGTCTTTTCACTCTGTTGACAATTTCTTTTGAGGTGCAGAAGCTCCTAAAGAAGAGTTGATCCCAGTTGTTGATTCTTTCAAGAGCTTCCCGTGCGAATATATGTTTGTTCATGAACTCTTTACCTACCCCTATGTCTTCAAGAGTTCCTCTTACTTTCTCTTCCAGAAGATTGTTTCTGTTTTAATGTTTAGATCTTCAGTCCATTTTGACTTTAACTTAGTGCATGGTGATAAAGCTGGGTCAAGTTTTAGTTTTTAGCATGTAGAAAGCCATGTTTTCCAGTACCATTTGTTAAAGAGGCTATCCTTCTTCCAGTAAGTATGATTGGCCCCTTTGTCGAAGATCAGATGGTTGAGTACGTTCATAGATGCTTCTGCACGTTCTAATCTATTCCATTGATCCTCAGGTCTATTTTGTTGCCAATACCATGTTGATTTTATCACAGTGGCTTTGTAGTATAATTTCAAGTCAGGAATTGTGATGCCTCCTGCCTTGTCTTTATTTGCAAAATTGCCTTTGCTATTCTAGGTCATTTGTGATTCCAAATAAATTTTAGGAATGATTTCTCTGTTTGGGAGGTATGTTGTGGCAGTTTGATAGGGATTGCATTAAATCTGCACAGCAATTTTGGAAGTATGGCCATCTTCACGATGTTGGATCTTCCTATCCAGGAGCATGGAATATGTTTCCATTTTCTGAAATCCTCTTTAATCTCTTTTCTTAGGGTGTTGTAATTTTCTGTGAAAAGATCTTTGACTTCCTTGGTTAAGTGAATCCCAAGGTTATTTCATTTTCTGTGGTGCTATTGTAAAAGGCATTGTTTCCCTTTCAGTGTGCTTGTTATCTTTGTAGAGGAATGCTATTGACTTTTGAGTATTGATTTTGTATCCTGCTATGCTACTGAATTTCTGTATCAGTTCTAGTAGTTTCTTGGTGGAATTTTTGGGGTCTTCCAAGTAAAGTATCATGTCATCTGCAAATAGTGATAATTTAAATTCTTCTTTATCTATTCTTATTCCCTTTATTTCTTCCTCTTTTCTAATGGCTGTTGCTAAGGATTCCAAGACTATATTGAATAGGAGGGGTGATAGAGGACATCCTTGTCTTGTACCTGATTTAAGAGTAAAAGATTTCAGTTTTTCCCCATTTAGTATTATATGAGCTTTTGGGTTGTCATAAATGGCTTTTATCAAGTTAAGGTAGAGTGCATCTATTCCAATTTTCTGTAGGACTTTAACATGAATGAGTGTTGGACTTTGTCAAAAGCTTTCTCTGCATCAATTGAGATGATCATGTGGTTTTTAGATTTCAGTCTATTAATATAGTGTATTATGTTTATAGATTTTCAAATGTTGAACCATCCTTGCATCCCGGTATGAATCCTACCTGGTCATGGTGTATGATCTTCTTGATGATTTGCTGTATTCTATTTGCCAGGATTTTGTTGAGTATTTTTGCATCTATGTTCATGAGGGAGATGGGCCTGTAGTTCTCCTTTTTGGTTGTGTCTTTCCCTTGTTTTGGAATCAGTATTATACTTGCCTCCAGAAATGATTTTGGGAGGGCTGCTTCCTTTTCAATGTCATTGAAGAGTTTGTGGAGTGTGGGGATTATATCTTCTATAAATTTCTTATAGAATTCAGCTGTGAATCCATCAGGACCTGGACTTTTTTTTGTCGTAGTCTTTTTATTACGTTTCATATTTCACTGGCTGTTATTGGCTTTTTGAGAGTTGTTATATCTTCTTGATTCAGTTTTGCTATTTGTACCTTTCAAGGAATCTGTTTATTTCTTCTATGTCTTCTATTCTGTGACTGTAAAGATTCTTGAAGTAAGTATTGATAATCTTCTGAATTTCTGCTAGGTCTGAAAGGTGATTTCACCCCTTTCATTCCTTATTGCTTGTATTTGAATTTTCACTTGCCTCTTTTTGATGAGGTTGGCAAGAGGCTTATTAACTTTATTTAGTTTTTCAAAGAACCAACTTTTTGATTTGTGGATTCTTTGAACTGTTTTCTTCATCTCAATTGAATTAATTTCTGCTCTAATCTTTATTATTTCTTCCCATCTATGCACTCTGGGTTTTGTTTGCTCTTCTTTTTCTAGTTGTCGGAGGTGCAACATTAGGGTGCTAATTTATTCCTTCTGTTTTCCTAATGTGTGAGTTCATAGCTATGATTTTCCCTCTAAGAACTGCTTTCATCGCATCCCATAAATTCCAATAAGTTGTACTTGAACTTTCATTGAATTGTAGATATTGTTGAATTTCTTGTTTAATTTCTTCTGCAACCTATTGATTGCTGAGAAGGGTGTTGTTTAGTTTCCATGAATTTAGCAGGTTTTTCTGGTTTCTTTTGTCATTTAGTTCCAGTTTCCTTGCACTGTGGTCAGATAATATGCATGGTATAATTTCTATTTTCTTGCATATACTTACACATGACCTCTGGACTAGTATGTGGTGTATTTTGCAAAATGACCCGTGTGCAGCTGAAAAAAATTCAGCTGTGGTTGGGTAGAACACTCTGTATATGTCCACCAGGTCCATTTGTTCCAAGCTTTGGTTCAGTTCTGCTACTTCCTTGCTAATTATTTGTCTGGTTGACCTATCTTTTTGAGATAAGGGTTTCTTAAGGTCTTCTGTTAAGATTGTGTTCTTAGACATTAAGTTTTTCATGTCCCTTAAGATTTGTCTTACATAGTTGGGTGCTCCTGTATTTGGTGCATAGATATTTATGAGTTTTACCTCTTCTTCTTGAATTTTTCCCCTTACCAATACACAGTGGCCTTCTTTGTGTCATTTGATCATCCTTGGTTTGAAGTTGAGACTGTCTGAGAACAGAATTGCTCCTCCTTCTTTTTTCTGGGGTGCTGGGGCATGTAGTATTGTTTCCCATCCTTTGACTTTGAGCCTATGAATGTCCTTTTGAGTTAAGTGTGTTTCTTTTATACAGCATATTGTTGGATTTTGTTTCCTAATCCACTGTGCCAGTCTATTTCTCTTAATTGGAGAATTGAGTCCATTTACATTGATGGTTATTCCACCTATTTTTGAATGTGTAACTATTTGTTGTAAAGTAGTTTAACCCTATTGTGTAGCAGAATGTAGCTCTCCTTTCTAATTTCATTTTGTTCCTTATTTTCAAAATTTATGTAGCCTTGCTGACTGCTACATTTGAGAACCTTTAATGATCACAGTTCCACTTTCTGCTTCTGTGAGATCAACATTTTGGCTTGTACTTATGAGTGAAAATGCAAAATTTATCTTCCTAGATAAATTTTTTGTGTTTTTGGTGCTTGTTTCACCAAACACAATGACAGTTAGGTTCATGTACCCTGCTGCAGGTAACAGGATGCCTCTTTTTATAGCTGGATAATATTCCATTGTGTATATGTTCTACATTTTCTTTATCTATTCATCTTTACCTGGACATCCAAATAACTGCTCATCATAGCTACTGTGAATAGGGCTGTTGAGCCCCTTGAAACAGACAGGGAAGTACTGTGATAAGTTAGCAAAAATCTGCAAATTGTGGGCAAACAACTTTCTTTTAGATGTAAAGTTCCCCTTCTTTCATCAGTGTTCATTTTCAGTTGCCCGTTCACGTCATGCATCTTCCCTTCTGTTGGTTTGTCTACTTCTGAACATAGCAGGTCAGTAGGGCAGAGCCGGGCATATTCCTGAAAACAGCCTCTGAAAGCTTCAAACACCTCAATAATGAAAGCATTTTGTGGCAGTGATGATGCCAACACTATTGCTATGCAGGTGTCCAGATAATGTGCACTCACAGATAATTACATCTATGGTGTATTATTGCTGTACCTGATTATACTAAGGTTTGCCTACAGATGATGTTTGAAAAATGTCATGCAATTTATTTGTTACACATGAATTTTAAACATCTGTAGTTTGCTTTGTTAATTATCATCCCTTTCAACACATCTGGCTTCTCTGTGTTTGCATTAATCAATAATTATTTGATTACAGTGTTCTACCTTGTATGCTAATTAGGACTTTGAGATCATAAAATTGTGCTACCTTTTTGCTTCCTGCTGGCACTAATGTGTTGTATTTATAGTTTGGTGTATTCATAAATCATGCATGCATATGCATGTCTGCATGTATTTTATCTAACTTGTGCAACAGAGAGTTTTCTATTCATATTTGTTTCTTATTACATTTACCACTTGGAAAAAAATCCTTGCTTACTTTTCTGCTTCAGTAGAAATATTTATTGAGAAAAAAGATGTTGATTTAAAACTTTAAAATTTTTTTTAAAGTCATGAAATTATTTTCTGAATTATTCTGAAACTCTGAACAGTAGCTGGACAAATACAACAAGTTTGCTATTTTTTGATCTACGGATGTGGCTGCTGGAGTTGTCTAAAATACTCTGCAAATGAGGACCTTTTTTTTTTTTTTTTTTCTTAATTGCTTCCTTTGCTCTGATAATTATGAAGCCTGGAAAGAGTTCTGATCAATTGCAAAGTTGGATGCGGTGCAAACCTCCCTGGCTGGCTCTAATCTGTCATTGTCAATCTCAAGTGGCAGAGTAGCCACCTGGGGAAGGTTGCAGGAGGCAGCCTCACGGACTGTGAAAGCTTCAGAAATAATGACTCAAATACCACAATCTGCGTGGATTTTCACTGTGGCAGTGAGATGTGTATTAGCTCATTCGAAAGGCCTGGATCCGCATTTAAACCTGTGTGGTTCCACATGGATACTGATGCATGTATGTGGGGAGAAAGGGTATATTCACACTGGTGAGGAGGGGACAAAGGAAGATTAAATCTCTACATGTGCCTCCTCATGTTGATGTTTCCATCCATGAAAATTCTTCAGGCCAACACTAGTTTTTTGTCCTTTATCTGAGCAAGATTAAGTTATTAAAAGCTATATAGTCCTCGGGTGTGTCAGGTCTGATGGCCACAAAGGAACTGTTGTTTAATGACTGTGTAATACTTTTGGGAAGAATCATGACATGGGTTGTTTCATTTCAAGAATTAATTTTTAACCTATGGCTGAGTTGAAGATATGTTTCTAAGGGTTTAAAGGAGCTCAAAGTGCTTGCAACCCATCAATTAAAACACATTAGAAAGTAAATTAATTTCACCCTTGCTGGCTGCATTAATCCCAATAATTTTAATTTTCCTAGCTAAAGCAAAATGGTTTTAATGCTTCTTTAACAAAATTCAAATTCAAAGGTTCTAATACAATATTTGAATTCAGCTTGTAGAACAGAGGGAGGCCAGTTTTGCTCTGAGATATTAATAAATTTCTGATTCTTACAGAGAGTGACTAGTTTTAGGACAAAAAGCATACATTTTTTCAAAAGCATATTTTACTTATTCTTTTCATAAGTACTTAGATGACTAGGTCTATTAATATAGTAATAATAAAATAAGTCAGACATAGAAAGTTAAGTATCACATGGTTTCTCTTACATGAGAAAATCAAAATATAAGAAAGTTAAAGAAAAAACAAAGACAAATGAGAAGAAGCAGAGAGGTAGATTTGCAGAAGTGTGAAAGGGATCAGGGTATGGTGGATACAGGAGGGTGGCAAGAAAAAATATTAGGATGTACTATGCATACATAGAAGTTCCCCTAAGCAAATGTCATTATTGTATACTGCAAACATAATACTGAGAGGTAAAAAAGAAACTAAAAACCAGAAAAAATAAATGGACAAACTGCGTCCATGAACCAAGTCTGCTTTCTAAAGCTGGGATTATTTGCACAGATAGCATTAGCAGAGGCAATCTTCAAGGGATGCTGCATAGGTTATTATGTCTGATGAAACAGTATGAAGACAGCATAGGATAGACCAACAGGTGTTGGGAGGTGAGTGGACAGTTGAAAAATGCTAATTAAGAGAAGAATGTGCACTTAAAAGAAGTCACATTTTCCTGCCAACTGCAGCTTTCTGCTCACCTCTCACTCTTCTTCCCTCTCCCCTTCAAGGGAGTCTTGCACCATTGTTCGTTAGCCAATATAGGGATGCTCTTTCCTGCCATCCTCTTTTCCCTCTTTGTGTGAACACAAGGGATCATCAAACACTGTAGGTTCTTCCTTAGGAAAATAATAATCTCATTTATAGAAAGATCATTACAAATTTAAAAATCTTATTAAGAAAGAAAGCATCTGAGAACAAATGCACAGAAAGGTACTGTATAGTCATTGTTCTCTGTTCATCATAATAAACGTCTTTCATGCTTTCTTAATTAGCACTTTAAGCCCTAAAACATACATGTAAATTAAAATATATGGAGAAAAACAGAGCAATGATACAGTATGTAAGGTTAGTTTAATTCAGAGCCATTTGTGCATTAAGTGGCACTTCCAGGTTGATGTGGTCTACAGAGTGATGATTTGAGCACCTTCTCAAACAATGATACAGCTTAGTGATCGCTTTATCTATTATTGTGGGTACTATATACCAGAAGCACTCTGTCCATGGAGAGATGAACATGGAGACCAAAAAATAGCAAGTAGTCCAGTCAGTAGCCAAAATATGCCACACAACTTCTGAAGCCAGAAAATTCTTTGTTGTGAGTCAAACATTGTTTTTTTTCTGAGAATGAAATACACAATTTTTGAGAAGTTATTTTGTTGTAAAATTTCATTTGGAAGCTTTCTTGAAATGATCAGACAAAAGGGATTTTTTGCTTTTCATTGCCAAAACATATTATTTCTTTAAAGGTCTATTTCCTCTGTGAAAAGCAGTATCTCTAAGGGCAGTATTTAGCTGATGAAGGACTTGCACTTCTCAAAGGCAGTGGCTGCCTGGCAAACCTAGTGAGATTTAAAAGGCTCAGTTTGCCTGTTATCCTTAGCTTCATCTCACTACTAACAATAACAAAATAACAGCAGCTTCCATAGTTGGCTTTTGGCTAAGTATCTTTTTTACCTTGAATCAAAGGAGAATTAAAATAATAGAATGGCCTTTTTTATATTCTTAAGGAGTATAATTTTCAAAATAAATAGAAATTATTTAATAATCTCTAATTTCAGGTCAATTGGCAAGTAGTAGTACTATATTACTTTAGGCAAGTACTTAAAATTTCATTTTAAAAGTGCTGGCAATTTTCTGGCACAGAGAAGCAGTCTTCTGAAAAGGACTTGATGTCTGACAAATCAGTCTCTGTCTAAGGAAACCTGAATTTGAAATTTCAAGTTTTCATATGTGATTCTGATAGGGATATTTTATACCAAGACCATGGTAGGCCATGGGGAAGTTGCTGAAATTATGGAGAATGTGTGTTATAAATTTTATACTCCAGCTATCAACTAACTCTTCATGACTTTACACTGCCATAGGCCACCATATTACATGCTATTTCTGGGTCCTCAGGAAGGATCCATAAAGGACAGGGCAGGTGAAGGAGACTTGCTGAGCGTGTTTCCATGAAGGCTGCACTGATGTCCAATTGATGAATGCACACATGGAAGAGGAACCAGAAAGCATACCAGCCACCTTTTCAAGGGATGATTGCAATTTGTTGGGAGATGTCTTTTCTACTTCAATCTCTTGTCTGGGATTAAAATAGTAGTTTTTACTTGAGTAATCCAACAAATATTTTAAGCTTCAATAAAAAGATAGGTAGCACAGTGACCTGGATCATCTTTGGTTTTTGAGCAAGAGTATTAACCAAAGGACTAGGAGAAAACAAAAGCTGTCATAGTTAAAGACTGACTATGTGGGCTCAGAAATAAACCACATTTTATGGGGACACCCAGTAAATCTGGAATCCATTTGTCAAATCTAGGCATTATGAACTTTTAAAAAAAATCTATTTGGTTGTTATAGGGTCTCAATATGCAGCTCAGACTCAATGATCCTCCTGTTTTCAGCCTTCCCAGTCCTGGGGTTACAGGAGTACGCTCCCACATCCTGGACTCTGTGGCTGGCTCAACCTGCCCTAAGGGCAGGGCTGGAGTAGCATGTGGTACTGGGTCCTTATGCTTACCTAAGCTTACCTAAGCAGGCACTTTATTCTGCTGAGCTATCTTGCCAGCCCCTATGCATTGTATACTATTAACAAAAGAGAAATTCAAATTATAAGATCATGATCCCATTATAAAAGTACCTGAAGTTACTTTTAAAAACATTCTTGACCATTTAATAATGATCCTCATTTTACAAATGTTCTTACTGGGATATATAAATAGTTTGGTAATAATTACACATAAAATGGGCCTTCCTTTAATATCTGCCTAAATTGTCATAAATTATTTACTAGGTCAATTCTTGCATCAGAGAGAAACGTACATAGAGGAGTAGGCCTATAGTGTAACATTAGTGTTGGTAATGTGATTTAGCTGTCATATGAAGTGGAAGAAAAATGGATTCCTGGTATCAGTTTTGCTAAAATTCATTTAAGCATAAAGCAGATGAATGAAAAGGTTAAAAAAATAAAAACCACATTCCCATGTAGGAAAATGATTCATAAGCCTAGGTCATTGCAGAGGTTTTCAAAGCTGCTACAAAGTCTCAAAGGCTAGATCTGAAGAGAATCTGACTGCTGGTCGGTACCAAGGGCTTCTTACGGGCAGAGTGAGCAAACAATAGTTGCAAGAACAGAGTTTATGACCAGGTGCCTTTATTGTTCTCACATTTTTAAAAGAACACAAAATAGTAGTAATAATAAAAAAAAACCCACCTGGTACTAGAGACGATACAAAATTTTACTAAACAAAGTAATAGCACCTCAACCATAGTTGCTTTATCACATGATGTTATTTTCAAATTAGTTGTTTACGTTACCAGATATAAACATGCAAAATTGGTTTAAAAAACACAACAGAATATTCCTAGAAATTAAAAAGTAGAAAATATAATAAGAAAAATAGAAAACTTTAACTGCTCCTTTGAAAAGACCAGCAGAAATTGAAAGTATAGCTATCCAAGTTATCCTGAATATATACATAAATGTATCTTTGCCCTTCTTTCTTTTGCCCTTTTCCTTACCCAGTTTTTCTTTCCATTAAAAAATTCTTTCCCTTTCACAATACCTATTACAATCTTAATATATCTTTCAAAATTTATTTACTCTTTCAGTTTCTCACAGTAGCAAGACAATAAGACATTTGTATATGTGGGTCTGGCTTATTTCACTTACCAATACAGTATCTAGTTGAATTTATTTGTCTACAAAAGCTTCAAATTTATCTCTTTAAAGCTGAGTAATAATCCATCATGTAAAAATACTGTACCATTTTTATTCATTCCTCACTTGATGGGCATTTGTATTGTTTCCAAGATTTAGCTATGACAAATTGTGCTTTTATAAACATGGGTGTACATATGTTGCTATGGTATAATAATTTCAGATCTTTTGGGAAAATACCTAGGAGGGGAATAGCTGGCTTGAATGGAACCTCCAGTCTTAGCTTTTTAAAGAATCTCCATTCTGATTTCCACAATGATTGTATTAGCCTACACTCCCACCAAGAGTGGAGAAGGGCTCCTTTGTCCTCAAGCCCCTCCAGCATTTGTTGTTGGCTGGCTTCTTGATGGTAGCTATTCTTTCTGGCATACATTGGTATCTCAGTGTTGTTTTAATTTAGATCACTTGAATGACCAATGATGTTGAACATTTTTCTGTATGTTTATCACTTGTATCTTTATTTGTGAAGTGTATATTCATCTCTGATACTGATTTTTTGACTGGGTCTTTGAATTTTGGAGCCCAGGTTTTGAAAAATTCTTTATACATTCTAGATAGGACTCCTTTTTCTTTTTCTTTTTTTTTTTTCAGAATTTCATTGCTTTTTATTATACACCAACTAGTTTATATTTTAGTTTTTTTTACAAAGGAAATGCTAAAATTATAATCACGTTATATGGTTTTAAAATCATAATTCCAGGTTTCTTTACATATAAGATGGAATGGTTCAGCAGCTATGTCCACTGTCACAGACTTAGTTCCGTTCAATGATATGGCACATCCTGCAAAATTAACTAGTCACAAAAAATGTCTCAAATACAGTAAAAATGTACACACAATAAAGGTAATTTACAGACAAATAAGGAATGTAATTTTATCTTAGCTGTGCTTCAGAAATTT
>PVKA01017677.1:0-45261 GCA_004027165.1 Ctenomys sociabilis
TAAGTAGACATCTTTCAGTGGTCAAGAGCCAATTTTTACCAAGCACCTTACAGTGAAGGCTTTATAAAATCTATACCTCATCTCTCACCCACCCAATGATAACTAAATTTAGGAGCATTAACAAATGCTCATTTTTTAAGGGCTTTACTTAGTTGGAACAGTTTATAGAGTTTTTTTTTTTTTTTTTAATTTCACCTCACATGCCTCTAAAAAGGAAAGTATAAAGAGGTGGGAAAATTAGGAGTAAAGTTAAAGAAAGGAAACTGAAACAGAGCAGGTCTGACATTCCCTCTAGCATGTAGAGGGGGATCAGAACCAGTCCATCCCAGTGAAAACTGTCCTCCAAATCTTTAAGAACGGTTGCCGACCTAATGTCATTTAACTGGCAAAAGGAGTCCCGTGTTTTATATATAGGCATGTGAAATTTTTTTAAGTCTGAGCTAGATTTAAAGGTCCCATTTTACAGAAGTTTACATAAAATCTACTAGGAGGCTTACTAATGTTGTTTTCTTTTTAATCAAGGAATATCAGTACATTTAGCAACCAGTTTGAATGTAACACATATAAATACAAAACAGGCATAAAACATCCCATTAGAGTAACATAATAACCTTACAAAAATTTTATGTTTTAGCTTAGATTTACCAACACATTTTGACCAATAGTTTAACAACCACAGAGGGAACTTATCTGTGCATCAGATAGCAGGGGGAACAAGCAGGTTCTGAGGGTGACAGTCGGAGGTCACAGCTATCTCTTTTCAGTTGGAGTTGTCAGTATGATCATGTGGAGTTGGTTGGTCGTCCAAGGATGGCGTCCAGAACAGCAACCCTTGAGTCCAATTGAGATGGAGACAGGGGAAGTAGGTCCTGGGAGTAGGAAAGGTTTTATCTAATTTGGAGGGTCTTCACATAGATCTTGCCAGGCCATGATGCATGGCTGTTGGTTGGAATGTCCTTGTCTCCCGGGACGGAAGACAATAGTCTTAACAGCTCGTATATAAGGGGGAGGTGGAAGGTCCCCTCCGGTGGCCATCCGACCTGGAAGCTTAGCCACTCTGATGAACAGAGAGCTTGTCACTTTTTTTTTTAACAGTCAAAGAAAGATTATGTGCTCTCCCCCTAATCTCCAACCAATGACCTAGGGTAAGGGCGAGAGGATCAGATGTTATTTGTCTCATGTTATCAAAATAACCAACATCCCACAGAAGTTTCAAGGGAAGAAAGCAGGCAAAAATAGTGAAGGCTACTGCAAACAGATAAACAGAGAGGAGATCCCACTGAAGAGAGAGGAGTCATTAACAATGAGAGCGCTGTAGAAAAAGAAAAGGAAGTTATGGCGCCAGACACACGGACATAGACAACATCAAACACTAAAACTTAGAACCTAGGTATCAGTTATATGCCGGCAAAAACTCAAAACAGCCCGGAACAACTTCAGGCAAACTCAAAACAGCCCGGAACAACTTCAGGCAAAATTACTCCGCGGAGATGTGACTTGTGGCCCAAACCAAATCCCGGAACAACATCAGGAAGAGAGAACAATCCAAGGGCTCATGCACCTTGAACCACAGTGCCACGGGGATTGCAACGTTTTGTTCCCAGCCACTTCAAATCAAAACATGAGCGCTCGCAACCTGAGAATGAAACAAAACCACAAAACAAAACATAAGACAACAGACAAAGTTATACGGCCGTACTTACCCCGAGAGACGGCTGTTGGAGCCATTCGTGCGAGGGCGATCCCGGACGAGCCCCCAAATGTTAGGTGGGCTGAGAAGCCCACTGCATGAAGAAAAACTCCAAGAGACATCCTCTCATGTAAAAGCAAGGGGATTTTATTTTCCATGCATGCATGGGGCCCACTGAACGCGCAGGTACAGAGAGTCCGGAGCTGACTGTGGGCTGGGTTTTAAGCCGAAAGACAAAGGGAGGAGGGGTCTTGTTAGCGCAGTTACAGAAGCAAATGACATTGGTTAGTTTAGGTTGACCTTTAAAATAATTGGTGGGTTTGAGAATATATGGCTTTTTAGTGAAACTAAGAGGGGCAGGCAAAAGGACAACTATGAGTTAACTCTGTGGTTTTGACTGTTTTTAAGACTGGTTGGGTCACAATGGCCTGTCTTAGGAGTGTTCCCAGGCTAGAGATTAAATGTTTTTCTAAGCTATGCCCCAGCTGAGGTTTGTGTGTCCTCTTTGTTTTGGGAATATAGGTGATTTAAGCTCTATGGCTATAAGCAGACATAACACCAGGAAGTATCTGTACAAGCTGACATGGTTTGTTGATGTACTAAGGCGGTGCATACAGAACAGGATGGCGGCACAAACTCAGGTATGTTTTTAGAAATTATTTGGGCTTTACAATTCAAAATGTTTTGTTCTTGTTGTAGTAGAAATGATTCTGAGCATAACACTGTAATTTCTGTTAAATATGTGCTGTGTGGACATGAACTACCACAGGGAGGATTGTGCTCAAGACTCAAATGATACTGGGCTTAATCAACCTAAAGGGAAGAAGAAATCCATAGCATTGTTCCATCAGCACTTTGAAAAGTGATAAGCATTTCAAAAATCTATTTGGATAACACAAAGATATATAGGAGGGGTGCTAAATGTGTAAAGAAATGAGAGAATTAGTAATAATTGTCAATATATATTCACCATTTATAATAGTATCACCCTGCTTATCAGGTTTTAGATTCAGAAAGACGCTTACACACTCAACTGTGCCAGAGCAGCCAGCCAGTGTGCCAAATAATGACTACGTGTTTCCATTAAAGAGTTAAACTGCATGTTATAAGAACCTGGTGTACTAAACATGCCTCTAGAACAGGGGGAAAATGCTGTGCATTGGTTGCTTTCAAGTGTAATGCTCTTAAGTCAAATGTTAGCTCATATGATCCTATATTCTTCTAGGCTTTTTTGTTTACAGGTTTCTTTCTTTTTTAATTATTTTTTATCTTTTTAGGGAAGGTTCTACAGGGTGTTCAGGGTCTCACTACTAGATCGGACTCATAGTAATCTGCCTGTTTACAGCCTCCCAAGAGCTGGGATTACGGGTGCGTACCACCACACTCAATCTCAGTTGCTATCTCAGAACATCCCTGGGGGAGGGGAGGGAGGAGGCCAGCACAGCAGACCTGGGGATTGAACCCCCGGCCCCTGCGCCTGCTTGCAGGTGCTTTAATCCACTGAGCTATTTGGCCAGCCCTGCTTACAGATTTTCATCAACACAGCATAATTTTTTGTACTAGTTGATTGAGCCACATTGTGTATCTAACCTTTATTTATGAACACAACAACAGCAGAAAATACTTGGGCTCATTTTAAATGGTGACACATCTACTGACTCAAAACTTAGCTTTCTTTTTAGGAAATCGTTAGTGGTTACAATTTAATGGTTTTCCTCATTGGCGATTAAAGAACAACTGTTTCTCTCCAGCCAAGAGAGCGCATGGACCATTATGGGTCAGCACGCGTGAGGTGGATGCTGTTCTCCTGAGTCACATGCAGGACAGATTGCTGCAGCGGGCTTTCACGCGCATCGCCTGCTGCTATGAGTTTCTCTCCTTTGGAAAGAGTCCTGTTGCATGTTAATATCCGTATTACTTCCTTTCACTTCTTTTGTTAAAGTAGTTCAGCATCTCAATCACTTGAGGTTATCTCTGATTTCTTTAATTTCATACTCCTCCCAATTTATTAGCGAGCCTATTTTCTATCTCTTCTTTTTACTGATATGATTATAAAACCTCATCTTTTCTCTTCAATGTCTTTTGCTTTTCTTATCTCAGGTTCCTTTCTGTGTGTTATTAACTTTCCTGAAAAAATTATTCAATGAAATATATTCTTTCTTGATTCATACTCTACTTTGTCTGACAGCAAGACATTAACTGTGAATGTGTGCACACATTTGTCCTTGCAAAAAGATCTCTTCTAAAAAAATAACCTCAATTTATAAGACATAATTAAAGAGTTTCAGTATTGCTCAGTGTTCTATGTTGGGCTATTGTTTATTGTTTCTCTCTGTCTCTTTCTCCATCTGTCTGTCTGTCTGTCTGTCTCTCTCTCTATATATATATACATGTTATATATATACATAAAACATATATGACTACTTTCATATTATAATTTCGATTTTGATTTTGCTCACATAATCCTTTTATATTATATTCAGTCTCCTTAGATACTAAATATTTATATGAAGTCATGTATCAGATATTAATTCTATTCGGTTTTGTTTTTTTTGGCAGAACCAGGGATTGAACTCAGGCCATTGCACTTGCCATGGAAGTCCTTACTCCACTGAGCCATCTCCCCGGCCCCAGACTTTAATTCTTTATTCATATACTTTGAGAAAATAGGATTCAACTGTGTGAATATAGAAAACACTACATTTTTTGTAAGGATAAGTATAATCTTTATAAATAAAAAAATATTTGTGGCCTAGGGAGATAGTTTAGCTGGCATAAATGCCTGCCTGGCAAGTGCAAGGACCCAGCTTCAATCCCTGGTACCACATGCTATGCCAGTCTCGGAGCCCCAAGCACACTATGCTGGCCAATGAAACTGGGCATGATGGCACATGCCTGTAATCCCAGGTTTGGGAGACTCACTATGAGTCCAAACTGCATAGCAAGACCCTGCGTGAATAATAAAGAAATTAATTAATGTAAAAAAAAAAGGATTTTGTGGGGCAAGAGCAGGCTTTAATTGGTCACAAAATATTGTCATATCTAAGGCTTTTCACAATTCAATAATCATTTGTCACATTTTGGGGCAATATCATCCTAGTAAGAGCATACAAAATGTTCCTCTAAAACAACTTTCCAACAAGAACTAAGCCAACGGCACTAGCCATATGACTGGACCCCAATACCACCACAGGGCAGAAAATCAAGCCAGCAACTTGAAGCCTGACTTTCATTAATGATCTAAATGATTCTGTTGGAGATAACTTTTAAAGTGTTGTATATGGAAATAATGGTGGAAGAGAGCACTCAACTCCATACCTCTCAAAAGAAAATGAAATCAACAACAAAAACTTATCCCAGAGTACTGGTAAATAAAACAGAATAAATTTAGATGCTCAAAATTGTATGCAACAAAATACACAATCACATAGCACCCTGGATAATTTATTTCATGAAACAGACTGACAAATATTTTAATTGGAAACATTCAGCATTTGCAAATATGAGTCAATCTATCACAACCACTATAAAAACAATTCTATATAACAACAGATGAAAATTAAACAATAGCTGTTAAACATTTAAAATTAATAATTATAAATATAAAATGAAACATTTTGATTGAATTAAATTAGACAAGATTAACTAGTCCTCCCTGAATGAATGAGGAGAGGGGTTCAGTAAAATTATATAGAATGGAATATATACTGAAAGATATACTGGAAGATAGCATGGAATATATACTGAGAGATATTTAGATTTAATTAATAGAAGTTACAGAAGAAAAAATTGAAATGAGTGATGAGGGAGGAATATTTGAAGAAATTATTGTTGATAATATTCCAGAATTAATAAGGAAAATTCTGATGAATCATCAGATCAATATAACAGAAATACTAAAAGAATACCTAGAAGACTGGGGAGATAGCTCAATGGTCTAAGCGTCTTCCTGGCAAGCACAAGAACCTGAGTTCAATCCACAGTACCATGTGCTGTGCTGCACCCTGAAGACTAGCCCTGAAACTGGGCGTGGTGGTGCATACCTGTAATCCCAGCACTGGGAAGGCTAAGACAGGAGGAGCACTATGAATCTGATCTATGTAGTGGGACCCTGTGTCAAATAAATAAATACTTTTGTTAAAAAAGGAAATACGCCTTAAGAATAAACAGAATTTACCCAAAGAGTGCACATTGAAGTGAAGTTGCAGAAATGGGGGAAAAACAGTACTAAAGCCTACCTGAAAGAAAAGCTGGATTATAAGCAAAAGTAAATTTCAGAAGTCAATAAAACAAACCAGTCAAAAAACTATACTTTTTAAAAATACTATGCAAATCTAAAATAATTCAAAAGTTATGTTATGCAAAGGAAGAGAATGGAAAACTTGTTAAGTTTGAATTTTATGGCCAGTTTTTCCATCAGCCAAAGACATGAAAATATTTATTGACATATACACATGTGAAAGTACACTGAACATAGAAGGTTTTAGGATTCAAGAAATCATAGCTCAGTGATCTAAAGTACGTGCTTAGGCAACTGCCGGGGACCTAGATTCAATCCCCTGCAACACATGCCATGCCAGCCCCACCCTCAGGTGGGCTGAGTTGGTCAAAAAAGGAAATCAACCTAGAAATCTCCTCTCTCTCTCTCTCTCTCTCCCATCTCTCCCTCTCTCTCTCCTTTCTTTCTCTTTCCTTCCTTCCTCTTTCCTTCCTTATTTCCCTTATTGTTTATTTTCTTTATGATCAGTGCAGCCCAAAGCCCATATATGATCATTCAAGGCAGACAGCCCAGAGGCCATAAAGAAGGAAGCAACCACAGCTCAGCATGGTCTTCCAATGTTTGAGTAAATGAGATCCCCTATGCAGCCTGAGGTTAAAGAGAAAGGAACATGTCTATGCAGGAGAGAGAGGTCATACTGGATTACAAGGCATGGAAGCCCAGGGCGAGGGGATCATTTGCACATGTAGTAGCAATAATGGAGGAAGCCCCATCAGGATGAGTAAACATATGGAGAAAAAGCCAGGCTTTTCACTGTCAGAGAAGAGAATAAATAAGGAGCGTTCCTAACACCAAGTAGAAAGCAGAACAACAGAGAATTAATGTAACCTTTAAAATAGCAAACTGCACATCACGTAGTACCTTAAATTCTCTTTTATCATTTTGACAGTGTAAACATTCAATGATGAGGAGCTCAAGTATAAGATTTTAGAAAATAAATTGGTCAAGATATTATCTTCAGGTAGCATTCTGTAGTAGGTGGACCAAGTTTTAGATCATCCTTGAGATATGAATTTATTTTCCACCCACAGTGCCAGGTAGGGACCAGTACATGAAGATCACGTGATCAGTAACCAAATTACAGTAACCAAATCACCCCGTCCATGGAGTGGCCTTGTTTTAAAGTTCTACCCTGATCTAACTGAACAAATCCATTCTTATTCCTGATTATAAACTTACAAAGAGAATTAAGCAGTTAGCTCTAACACATCAAATGCAAAATATATACTTAGAAAAGGAAGTCCATAAAAAATTATAAAGAAACCAGAACAAAATCATGAAAAAGTACACAGTGCAGCAGTGTGGAAGAAAATAACCATGAGGAGTAAATTGAAGATTGAAGATTTGAAGGACAAGGTGGAATAACCTTGAATATATCTTAAAAGTCACTGAGAGGAAAAAAAGAACAAGAAAGCCCAAGAAGTGGAAACATTCTTTTTCTGTGCATGTGGAACCAGGAATTGAACTCAGGCCCTTGTACTTGCCAGAGAAGCTGTTATTATTTCCACTGAGCCATCTCCCAGGCCCTAAGAGGAAAACATTTAGAGAAGGCAAGAAACAGTAATATCCAGGCATTGCCTTATAGGTTCTTGGGATATTCTATGAGAAAATTGCTGGACTTATCTTAGATTTAAAATGTTGGCCTTATAGCATCTCCAAGTCCAAATGGTAATATAGTTTGACTCTAAGATTATGGGGCTTATATCTAAAATATCTCGCAACAGTCTTATGAGTGCAGAGGTAGGGTTTCTAGAAGGCAGATTAATCCATTGGAAAATGCACAGATGACTGAACTGTCTGCAGGTGGGGCCTGGCCGGAAAAGTGTCTTTCTATCCCTGGCTTCCCTTTGTCCCATGTACTTTCTGAAGATAGCCAACCATAGCCTGATTCCATTAAAAGCACAAAGCAACATAAACCTCTCTTTCAACTAGTGGGTATCAGGCATTTTGTCTTAGTAATGTGAAAGTGATTAATACAAAGTTTATAATCATATGTATAACAAATGACCACCACCTTGACCCATTTTAGTATGTTTTCTTAGTCTATGCAAGTCCCATAAAAAAACAACAAAAAGTACTCTTACCTCATTCCATAGAATCCTAAACATTTTATTGCCTAGACTATGCAATCAACTGTGATAGATTATATAAAATATAAGCATGCACACACAAATGAATTATCCACAGTGTTATTAAGAAGATTGTGTTCTAATACAGGAAATGAAAACAAATTATTTTAAACTTAATATTAAACAAATCATGAAGCACAACCAAAAGGAAAAGTCATGCCACAATATAGGCAGTCTATTGATTAAGCCTGTTCTACATTTCAATATAGACAGCTATTATGTGTCATATTTTCAGAAGTATTTTATGTTATACATTGAATGTGATAGCTTAGAATTAATGCATGAATCCTCAATACTAAAGTAAAAAATACAGAATGCACTTGGAAGAAGGAAGATCTGATTTTGCATTCTTATCCAAGAATTATCCATAATAACAAAATTGACTTTTAACATGATTTTATTTTCCAGAGAATACATGTGATCCCTACTGCAACTTAATTATGACAAACACATCTAAGTTTATGCATTGCAGTTCTAACCTTTTGTTGTTACATACATGTTTAATAAATCAAGTCATTTAAAAATCAACCTTTACATAAAACTTAAAAAAAAAAATTGAGACAGATTTTTGTTAAACATGACAGTTGCTCAGAGTTTGCTATGGTCCACCAGAGGACACTGTAGGAATTATCTAAAGTCACAGTAGTCAGGAGTAATTACAAGTAAGGACTATCCTAACTGCACTGACAAGACAAGGAGAAGCAGGTTAAGAGTGGAGCAGATGGGTTTCAGATTAAAAATTTAGAATGACATTTCAACTCTAACTAAAATATGCTTTTTTGGCAAGAAAAATAGTTCTTTCTAGAAATCTCTCAGCACACTGAAAACTATGGTATAGTTTTCAGAAGCAAAGGGGTATATTTAAGATTTCTATTTGACTTAATTTCTGATTCTGACTCTAAATTAACACAGAGTAAAACCACACTTATGCACTTGAGAAAACAATAAACATTTTGCTGAAGTAAACTAAAATGATATGCATAGAAACTATAGATACATGCTTCATAAAACACACACACACACACACACACACATATATATATATATATATATATATATATATATATATATATATATATATATATATATATATATAATTATTTCCTGAAAAAGTAGTTTGGGTTTTACTAATCCATTCATGATATTTACTGAATGCTGGCTATATATTATACATTGAGACAGTTGTTGCAAGAATACAAAGGTAAAGGGATCTATATACACATGCACAAAAGGATTATTGAGCAAACAATACAATGAGATGCTTTCTCTTTATGTATCACCTCTGGAGGAGAGTCAGAGGTCCATTTTAGTGAAGTAGCTTTTTTGCTGTGGTTTTAAAAATACTCCATGCAAATAGTCTTATATATGGAAATAGAAGAAAACCTATATATTTTTATTGCTCAAAATCTCAGGATGTTTCACAAAGGGGACCCCCTACAAGCAAAACAAATTGACTCAAACTGTTACAATATTGATTATACTTCTTTATTTTTATCCAATCAACATCTCGGCTCTAGAGCCATGCGAGTGAAATGACTATTTAAATATTATTAAATTGGGCCAATAATGGAATGTTATATAGTTCCAAATTGGCTTTTAATAATCTTGGAATTCTGTCTTATTTTCCTGAGCAGTAAAATGTGAAAAATGTCAATTAGATTAAGCCTGCTTATGCACAGTACAGTGCAGAGTTGGGATTAGATAGTTTATGGATGCAATCTAACATCACATAAATAAAAACAATGGTGATGATGAGTTCTTTAAAATGAATGAAACGGATAGATAATCACAATTCAGTATTCAGAAGTATAAGCCATAAAAAGAATCAAATGGATAAAATAGTCTCCCCACTGAGAATCATATTTGTATTATCTTGTAGAGAGGATGAAATTTACAGTAGAAACATTTTACCTTTAATGAACTCTAATTTTGATAATAGAGTTGCCAATTAACAGAGTAATGGCAGTGGTAGATTAATGTCACAATTCTCATTCAGTTATCTTACAGCTGCTGTCTATGTACATAGTAAATATTCAGAGTACATTTTTCTCTTACCATTTTCTCAACCCAGATCTTACCTTAACATAATTGGCGAATTTGGAAAGAACATTTTGCTACAAGTGCCCAAGGAGCTGATCCTATTATTAAAAGCATACCAGGAAGGAAAATCCTAATGCAAATTTCAACTGACCTTTGTAGGAACAACTTATATTATTTTGCATCAGTAGCCAACAGAGATTTGTCTGGCTATATATGGATATCCACATCTGTCAGCTATAAGGACACTTCATCTGGCTGCTAAATCAGAGAGCCAGAAATAGATGACAGTGATCAAGCCTTTGAGCTTTTCTTAAATTAGCTACGGCATGAGGTAAAGTTTTCTCCACTTGGCCTTTCATTCGAAAGGCTTACTCATAGGAACTTAAAGCAAAGAACACATCAGGCAAGCATACAGTACCGTACCTCTTCCTTTCTGTGAGTGTTTTCTTCATGAAATGGAGAGCTGACCAAACAACCTGTGTGGGGCTAGGTCCCAATGGGAGAATGGGACATAAATTATTTTTATTCGTAGCTAACAATGCTCTGCTACCAAGAAGGAGCATTGACAAGCGAGTTACCTTGAACTTCACCTCTGCTCAGGCTCCTCTCCAAATCCCCAGTACTGACACCCTACTTCTCATTGTTTTGTGGACTGTTTTTATTTATTTATTTATTTATTACTTATTTATTATTTATTTGGTGGAACCAGGGATTGAGCTCATGCCCTAGCACTTGCCAGGGCAGCGCTTATTCTACGGAGCCATTTCCTTGGCTCCTTGTGGACTGACTTTAAAAGAATGAAACTATATTCACCCTTGGACATGAATCCAGGTGACACATGCACCAACTGTGCATGTGGAAGATGCACTGATTTCTTTCCTCACTCTTTTCTATTCCACTCTTCACTGAAAGCAGTGCTGTAATGAGATGTGGAAGCCGAACCACCAGTATAAAAGACCATTTCTGCCTCAAGTTTGGCTTCTCCATTTGACTATCAGACTTTTGAAAATAATTTCTAAACTAAGGTCAAAGAAAAGCCAACATTTCCGAATCATTTCGTGTGTTACATTGTGCAGTGTAGTAAGGTGAAAAGAAAGAGGTGATTGGAAGAGAAATGCATAGAGAAATACCTTTTGGCAGATAGGTCAAGAAAAAAAAAGCTTTTTACTTAGCCTGTTGAATGTACTTCCCTTTTTTCTGCTAGAGCAGAGTAGAGGCTGCAGCCTTATCAAGCACAAATGATTTGAAAACTTGCATCCATGATCCAAAACTCCCTTTCTGCCCTCATGTCCCTGACTACCTAGGAAAGGAAACATTACCCCAGTGCTGGACTGTGTCTCCCAGGTCATTCAATACTTCCAAGTGCTGAATGTTGAATATTACTAGGCTAACTACGAATGAGGTACTTTCGTGAGAAATTTGACATCTTTGTCCTGTACACATGGATTGCTCAATTATAGGTTCTAATTAGTTTGATCTTCACTTCTGCAGTGATGTTCAATATATTTTTCATGACCTTGTTTTATGGTAGGTTTGGAAAAACAACTCAAAACATGAGCACATAGTGCATAACCAGCCCATTACAATTCATTATATAGTGTTAAGATTGTACTTCTTGGCAAGCATAGAATTTTTGATGCATGCCAAAGTAATTTTCCAGCCAAAAACTCTTAAGGCAATATCATCACCTTCTTCCACTTTCAGGTTAATAATTAAATCGAGCTTCCAACTTACAGTAATATATTTCATATTATTACTCAGAGCAGCGGTATATGAGCTACAACTTAGTACCTTTTGCCCTTACAACATTAATATTGACATTAATAATCTTTCTGGCATTTGTCTAGCTGTGAAACATGACTGGCCTTATTATTTCCTATGTTATTACTAAAATTGTTCACTTATCCACTCTTTCCATCAGCTAGAATGTACCTTGGATAAAATAGAAGGAGGGAAAAAAGCAATAGAAATGCCTCTGCTTTTTACTTCTCTGGAATATCTCTTTTATTTATTTGAAGTTATCTGTTATTTCCCTCAATGAGTAGACTTGGAGCTTCAGAAGAGGTTCAAGGCTCACCATACCATCTCAGAGGCAGTATGCCTTCAACTGTGTGTGCTGCCAGAATGCGATTAGTTCTTCTAAAACAATCACAGAGTCTGACAATTATACTGGTTTCAGGCAAATGGATTAGAAAAGAGTATATGCCTCAGACCCATCAAACACATGCTGCATTTACATTCATGTGATATATGTGCTTTACAAAGCCTTTAGATGTTTCCTACACATTGCTTCCAAAACAGAAATAATGGCACAGAGGATGCAGGGGCAGGCTGATGGCAGAAATGCACTCTGTGCTGCTCTAGAACATCAAAGGCTGGGAGTGAAGGCAGCTTCACCACCTTAGGCAAATTTTTTAAGTTGTGTATTTCTTGCATTAAAGACATGAATATGTGTTTCATAATATTAGTATGAACCTTTAATGAAATGGTGCTTATAAAACTTATTACATTATAGTCCATGTAAAATAATTTTGTCTTTGCAAACAGCATATATACAAAAAACAGCAAATGTCCATGAATAATTGTGTCTACTCATTTATAACTTCTTTTCTATTTTTAACTTTATCCTCCTATATAGTTTCTCAAGTATAATTCATGAAATATGGTCCCACAACTTCCATTTTGTGCTGTATTAATATTTTCCTTTAAAAATTGCTGAATGCTAAATGTGAAAAAGAAGTATGCAATATCCTCTCTTCCCAGTTATGATCTTTTCATCTCCTTCTCTCACTCTCTGTCTCCTATCTCAAGACTCTTATGCTCAACAGCATTTCTTCATCTTCCTAAAACTAAAATCACAATTTTCTTTTAAATTAGAATCAACGTCACAGTTTTATATAACTTCTGATAAGAGAATACACCACAGCACCGCGTAACTTTTCCTTTTTTATAATTTATGTATTTTGTTCAAAGTCTCACTATGCAGCTTGAACTCATAGTGATTCTCCTGTTTTCAGCCTTCCTGATGCTGGGATTACAGGTGTGCACGACCATGCCTGACTAGGTGGCTGGCTCAGGGCACACAGGGACAGAGTTGTCATGGCATGTGGTCCTAAAGATCTATTCCTGGTCTCTGCATTTGCCGAAGCAGGTGCTTAGTCCACTGAGCTATCATGCCGGCCTCCTACTTTTTTTGAGAAATAAAAAGTAAAATATCCACTTCAACAAACAACAAAACTAAACAAGCTCACACTGAAAACAAACACTGATCCATGAGAAATCAAAAGAGAGGTAAAAAAACCATAAATTTATACCATGCTGCTCATGAATAGGTGGAGACGGGTGGAAGGATGAACTCCAGAACCTGGACCAATGGCAAGCAGCCTGGAGTTGCCCATTTGTTCCTCATCCTGGAGTTTCAGGATGCACGTGCGAGTCAGTGGATGAAAAGAATTGCAGCATCACTGAATACAGTGCACTGTAGGAGCAGACCAAGGGCATGCCATGTCACTCTCTTACAACTCTGTGTCTGAGAATACTTGAAAACCACACAGCTCCAGAACCCAGGCATGTACTGAGCTAAAGACTAAGTGTACACAAACATTTTTCATCCAAGAATTACAGTTGTAGGGAAAATTAAAGTGGCCAAAATGTTGACCACTTAAGGAATGATGCCTTTCATATTTAATGCACATAAACCTATCATTCATGTACATTTCTAAAAATAATTTTATTGACATAATATAATTCAGTAAGATATAAACAAAAATCAGTAATTCAACAGTAAAGATTAGGAGCGGGGGTCTTTAAAAAACAAAATGTTGGGAATGAAAAGACATTTTAAAATTTAAGCCAATAATGAGAAAAATGGATATGATTGAATGTATTTGAAAAAGGACAGACTTAGTCTGAATAGTAGTTATGATATGTCAACTTGAATATATCAGGAAATGCTTAGAAGGGTGTGACATGCAGGTCACCAAACTGGGAGTGAAAGACCACCACAACTGTGGATGGCAGAAACTAATAGGGTTGTAGCCCAGGTGGAATAAAAGCAGGAGGAAGAAAGAGTATTCTCACTTTGAAGAGCTGCATTTGCCCTGAGGTGGTGCATCCTTGTGAAACTGGTCTCTAGACCTGCAGTTTGTTGACCTTCAGATCTGTCCTAGTGGTAGTGAGCTCTGTACTTTGGTCTCTCTTTCTGTGACTTCCATCTTTTAGGCTGAGAAGCTATCAAATCCTCTGATTCTACAGCACTGTGGATTCTCCTGCCTCTCATACCAGAGATGAATATTGTAGAATATCCTAGATTTAATCATGTAAGCCTACTTCATTAATCTTCTTGCATTATTTAAATATTTTAGTGTATTTGATACAGAGTCTTACCACACAGCTTGGACCCATAGTGATCCTCCAGTTTTTAGTCACCCCAGCTCTGGGATTATAGGTGTGTGCCACCACACCTGGCCGCAGTGGTCAGCTACATGCAACCAGGGAAGGGACCTGTGTGGCATGTGGTGCTGAGGATCAAACCCGGGCCCCATGCTTGCCTAAGCAGGCACTTAGTTGGCTGAGCTATCTTGCCAGCCCTGTTCTACATTATTATGCAGATATGTTCTACTGATTGAATTCTCTAAGCAATCTTAAAATACAGTGTAGCTTCCCTTATACAATTTAAGGGCCAGAGGGATAGCTCAGCAGACTAAGTGCCTGCTGAGCCAAGCACAGGGACCACGGTTCTATCTCCAGTCTCACACATTGTGCTGGCCCCACCCCTGGGGCTTGATGAGTCTACAACTGAGTCCAGGTGTGGTGGGCTCAGGCCATAATCCCAGGGCAGAAGAGGCAGAAAACAGGATGATCACCAATAGTCCATGTTGCATAGTGAGACCCTGCACCATACATAAAATAAAAAATAAAAAAAGTATTTAAAATATGGTGAAGATTTCCAAGTCATTCGAACTTAACAAACCTCCCAAAAAAGAGTGTTCATAATAAATAAAAAAACAATAGGCTGATCTAAAAATGAAATTAAGGCAAGAAATCAGCAAATGCTATTAGTCAAAATACTCATGCATAGGCAGGAAGATAACACCAGTTGTTGTACCACCATGAGCTACTTGAATATATCCAGGTAGATTCCACTGCAATAAAGGAAAAGTGAAGGAAAGGGAAATTTAAAAGAAGTAGATTAAGAAGGAATATAAATAATAATTAGGAATATTTGGAAAATACTGTTATTAAATTTGAATGTGATGGTTAACAAGTGGCATTCATTAAAGCCTGACTCTAAAAAGTACACATTTAAAATGCACAGTGCACTTTTAAAATTATGAATTTAAAGGTTTCCAAAAGGAAGGTAGTGCAAAGTTGGTTCCCTCATCTGTCAGCACCCTAAAAGGTCAGTCATGCAGTGATATCAGTTTTCTTTTCTTTTTTTTTGGTAGAACTGGGGATTGAACTCAGGTCCTTGCACTTGCCAGGGAATAATTTTTATTTTCTAATTCCTCTTTGAGCAGAATTACTATGATGAATTAAAATACAATTAACTTATTTGTATTGCTTTTCAATTTTGTCTTCATAGAATTATATGAGATGGATTATTGAAATCAAGCTTCCTTGATTAAGCTTTGTGAAATGGATTATATCAGATGTATTACTGAAATCAAGCTTCCTTTATTAAACTTCATATAATGAAAATTAAACATGATGTATAAAACTTAGTTTATTCATTTTATAGCTGATACTCTTTTATTACAGAAATCAAATCATATTTGACTGATTATAAATTTATTTTGCTGTTGAAGGACGTGTGATATATTTCAAAATCATTGGATATTATTACTTATATTGCTAAGGATATTTTTATTTCCTGTAATTGGATATATACATACAATTTTCATAGGATATTTATCTTTACATAAACCACTTGAATATATCCCTGTTGTACACACAACTGCAGTAGACACTGTGACATGTATTCTTAAGTGGGTGTTCCAGGTATAATCCCCACAATCTTTTGTCTAACCTAGGCTGTATGGTTTGATTCCCAATTCTTAATGCTTATTTAAACAGCTGTACAATATTTTTTTCATTTAGTTTTACCATTGTAAGTCTTAACAGCTAATGAAATTGAATATCATTTTATATGCTTATTTTATCAAGAGCATATCTATTTTGTCCATTTCTAGTCTCTATTTTCCTTTTTTTCTCATTGAGTTTTGAAGCTCTTTATAGATCTGTGCAGAGGCCTCTTGCTATGGCCATTGTAAGTGCCTTGCTCCTCAGGGTGATTTCTTATACTCTTAACTGTTACAAATATGTATCTTTGACTTTAAGGGGGACCAATGTAATAATTTCATTTAAGGTTATTATTGACATTTTAATTTTATATATTCATTAATTTTAACTGGTACATAAATATATACGATTGGAGCTGCATGTGATGTTCCATGCCTGGTGACAATGCGTTGTTCCTGGCAGGTTGCACACTTCTGTTTGTGACTGTGTCCCTTTCTGTAGTACTATCCATACCATACATCTCAAAAGTGCTAGAAAAAATGATTTTGAATATTTTCACCAGAAAAGATCAATGATTTTTGCTTTGTTTAGGATCTATCCCTATGAAAAGTCATCAAAATATTATTCTGCTCTATTTTCTACTAAAATATTTAATGTTGCTTTTAGAAGCAGATCTGCAATATTCCAGTAATTGATCTTTGTATGTGACATAAAACAGGAGTCAAGCTTAATTTTCATAGGTGAATATCCTGCAATTCTTGCACCATTTCCTGAGAAGACTCACTTCTTCATTGCTACGTGATACAACTTTGGCAGAGGTCACTGGGGTGGGTCTACTGTTGGGCTGTCTACTTGATTCTATGGGTTAGTTTCTCTCCCCTGTACCATAAGCTTTTCTTCATTCTTATAATTTTTTTTCATCAAATTATTTTAGTTTTTTTTTTAGTTTATTGAAGAACAAATAGCAATGAGACAGTTTAAAATCAAATTAGTAGGACAGATTCAATAATTAATACATTGCATGTGGTTTTCATGTGACTTTTTGTTGTACAAGGCGCATACATGATATTCTATTTACAAATACTATTAGAGCAGATTTCTCTAATCAATGAATTAAGAGAATGTAGCTGTATACCTTTTTTTAAAGCTGAATTATAGTAGAGTTTCAATATTTAATACTTTTTACATTGTTGTCTTCCTAGTGGTTGTCCATAGTACAAGGAGCAGACAGGATATCCTGTCCAAACACTATTGGTGCAAATCTTTCTTCTCATAGAATTACACAAAAGTACTGCATGTTTAGCCTAACTGTACTGTTTATACGAACACAGAATGGTTCTTCCTTTGTATTCCCCTTTTTTTGTTTAGTCCTGTCAAAGATGGGTATTCTATTGTCATTCAATTATTATAGGTGCTTGAATTCAGTGAAACATTCCAACACAGTCCAGCAGTCCACAATATTAGTGGGTTATCTGAAGAAGTTGTTGACTAGAACCATTTACAGCTCAGCTTATTATTATGGCCTTATTTTGTATACCTCATTTTTATAATTTTCTGTTGGATGGTTAAGACCATCATTCTTATAACTTAATACTGTATTAATAATTGTGTGTGGCATCCCCGTACTTTAAAAAAATTTACCATCTTACAAAGTTATTACTTCTTAGCTTATTTAGCCTTTTATTCCATGAATAAACTACATCTTCTCATTTGGGTCTCTACAATATATCACTATAATATTTTATCACTTTCTAGACTATGAATGTATTTATTAAATTTACTCTCATTCCTAAACTTTACATCTAAAATGGTAAGATCTTAAATTGTGTTGTATCATTCTTTGTTGTGATGGGGTAAATATATTTTTGTATATTGAAAATATTGCCACTGTGGAAAGCAATTTTTCTTGAACCTCATAATCTTGCTGCAAATTCACTTAGACATCCTGAGATGTGTCACTGATAACAATATGCCATCAGATAATAATTCTTACAGCATTTTCCCCATGCATATATTTTTTTACTTCTCCCTGGATAAAACAACGGTTTGGAACTGCATTCTACTCTTAGGGGTCACCTCAAGGTCACAGAATTATTTGGATTGTCACAACTGAGAAGGTAACAGCGGCATACAGAAGACAAAGTCCAATGTGGCTGCCCTCAAAGAGCTCCAGAACAAAGAATTTTCTATCTCCAGATGACAGAGCTTAGAAACTGCCTTTGAAATTCCACGACATGTTTTTACGGTGAAAGAGTAGTCTTTGTTTTAATCCCAGTGTCAGAGGAAAATATTGTAATAGTTGACCGCCAAATAAGATACTTATATCTATAAAACATTTATAAGACTTTTAAAGTCTTTCTCTTTTTTGCAAAGAAGTTTTATTTGAATTAACTTTAAGATCTTACAAATGCTTTGTATGCACATATTGATGGTGATATGACTATTCCTTCTCCCAATGTGGTGAATTAAATTGATTTCTAAGATGTTAAACTAATCATGCATTCCTCAAATAAATTTGGTTTTGTCATGAGATACCTTAAATAAATATATGTATATACATACATAATGTGTGTAGGTGTGTCTATATAAACCGGGTTTGTTAGAATGCTATTTGGGATGGAGATTACACTCATCCTTAAAATGTTTTGAGGATTATTTTCTATCATTTTTCTCTGAGGTCAAACCTTGGGGTAATATTCATATTATTATTTCCTTTAATATTAAGTACCATTCATCCATAAGCCATCTAAACATATATTTTCTACTTTAGGAAAGTTTTTTAATAATACATGTAATTATCTAAAATTCACATATGTACACAAATAAATATATTCACAATAAATATTTATATTTATATGCAAATATATTCTCTTTTTTAAAAAATGTATGTGATTGTTGCAGGGTCTCATTATACTACTAGGGCTCATGGTGATACTCCTGCTTTCAAACTCCCCAGCGCTGGGATTACAGACATGAGCCACAACATCCAAACTCTGGCCAGCTTAGCCTGGCTGGGGGTATGATGCTGGGGACTGAGCCATGTCCCTGAGCTTGCCTAAGTTTGCCTAAGAAGGTGTTTTAGTGAGTTGAGGTATTTGGTCGGTCCTAGACTTTGTTTTGGATGTAGGACATTAAAAAAAAAAAAAAAAAAAAAAAAAAAATATATATATATATATATATATATATATATATATATATATATATATATATGTTATGGTTTATATCTAGTTGTTCCCCAAAGCTTCATGCAGGTCATGGAGCAGATGCAACTGGAGGAGCAGTGAGGGGGTGAGGCTTGAGGGGGTGCCATAGGACCAAGGCTGAAGTCGAGGGGCCAGGCCAGAGAGACCTGATCCTTTAAACTGACAGCCTGTGCTGCCCCTCCTCCCACAGCCAGCAGCCACCCTTGTAGGTGTGGAGAGGGTCATCCTGGACACAGAAGCACCTCAGCCTTTCCTCCAGACCCTGCAGTGTGGGGCAGCAGTGTTTGTGATTGAGGCCGCTTGCAATTAAGGTTCTGAGGTCTTGCTATGTAATTCAGGCTGTTTGGAACTATGAAGCCTCCAGTAACTGCGAGCTAAATAAACATATTCCTTCCTTCATTTTCAGTGTCAGGTATTTGTCCCAGCAACAAAAGGAAAGTAACTAAGACAAAATGTATCAAACATTATGCTATAATTTGAACCTCAAAATTAAGAGGCAAAATAAACTGATAAACTTCTCCAATTGACCTATAACACAACTAAAATTAAGTAGTAGAACTTAATTACTTTAAAAATAATTCTGTTGCTATAAAGAAAACAAAATACCTTTAGAAAAATAACGAATGTTATCTTTACAAATGTATAATCTGAGCGCACACCTATTATGACATTTGGGTAATGGTGTTATGGTTTGTGTGTAGTTGTGACCCCAAAGCCTTATACAGTCATGCAGCAACTTAGGGAATTTGTGACCAATTCATGGTCCAGTACTGGGATTATGGGTGTGAGAGTTGCACCCACCCCTGTGGATAGCCTGGATGCAGTGAAAGGAAGGGAGACAAGTTTCCTTTCTGCTACAGTCGCTGCTCCTCTCTTTCGTTCTTGCTGCGTTGCTGTTTTCCACTACCATGAGTTGCTTCCCTGTCATATGCCACTCTGTCTTGGAGCCAGCTGATCATGAACCAAAACTTTCACAAAATGTGACCCAAATAAAGCTTTCCTTGTTTGGTATTTTGTCCCAGCCACAAGAGAAATGTAACTGAGGCAGATGGGATATGAAGTTGATGAGTAAAACCACTAACAATTTAAGAAATAAAGTGCTCAAATTCAAAACCTCCTTGGAAGAAGGGAAGATATTATTTCTTATGATGAAATAATAGAAGTAAGTTAGGTCTAACACAAAATGAGTTAGCAAAGAAACAATAACACAAAAATAACAAAAACAAAGAAAAATAGTTTCCATGTTGACATTTGATGAAAGCTAGATCACTGAAGCTCTCCTAATCTCTGTGAAAGTATTTAAACTTAAACAGCAGTAATTCATCACACAAAGAAAAACCAGAATAAAATAAAACCTCTTGCTTTAATTCAAAGTGTGTTAACAAATTTAAGACAAAATTTCTAATAGTCATCATTTAGTGGAGTAAAGAATGCATTTGTGTTAATTGCGTACACTAGATGATGAACTCATAGAAAAAGGAAAACAGTCAAGCTTTGCCTCCAACAAGTGCTGACATATGACAAACAGAATTCAGATATACCTGACACATTATAAAGCAATTATCCCATTTTCCCATTAACAGAAAAGAAATAGGAGAAACATGACATAGAACTATAATAGTAGATAGCTATGAGAAATCAAATGTCTTGGAAATATAATGGCAAAATGAGTTTATATATTTTACATTAAGAGTCTACTAGAATTAGAAATTGTACAAAATGAGGAGACTACAGACCAAATCATTTCAATAAAATATTAGCATGAGAAAATATAGTCACAAAACTAACTAAGACCAACACATGTGTAGTTAAAAATACCACTTCAGGCACAAGTAAAAGTATGAAATAATAACAGCGACCTCAAGTGAAAATACAAGTACCAAAATATTTGCACAGGCTTTTTGGTGTCCTTTCAGATATACTTAATTCATATACATATACATGACCATTTTATAATATAGAAATACATGTATGCATATGTCTGAGTGTCAAGAGAAATAGAGATATTATAACAAAAAACAATGGCAAGCTCAGTAACTTTTAAAGAAAGTATAGTTACAGAGCGTGGTATTGTCCATTACCTAGGACATGGAATTCATGAAATACCAAGACAAGTCCTGTTTTATAATTTCAAATCAAGAGTAAAGCAGATTATTTAGAAATCTAGATAGAAAGAAAAGGTATCAGGGCCAGGGAAATGGCACAGTAGATAAGTGCATGCCTGGCAAGCTCAAGGGTCTGAGTTCAATCACTAGTTCCACCAAAAAATAAAATAAAATAAAAATAAACAAAAAAATAAAATGAAAAATATCTACAGTAGGATAAAAATCAGATGGTTCATGCCATGCATGGCAAATTTGATAAAGAAAAAGAACACTAAACAATACCTCCCTGTTTTAAAGAGCAGACAATTTGATTCATGTGTATTGCACTTAGCTGCATTGTCACATGGACAGCAAATCAGCATGCCGATATTCTCAAGTAGAAATAACTCTGGTAGATAGCACCCATAGGTCCCTACTTGACATTGAAAAACCTCTTTGCAATGAAGTCTGTGAAATAGATAAATCAAAATACATACCTCAGGAGAGAAAACCATGTGAGGGATGAATGTTAAGCCAAAAATCCATTTAGATATAAAACTGAAAGAAAACGACTGAGGCTACGTGTGCAGGACAAGATTTTGTGGTTGAACAGGCTGATCTTTATTCAAGATAACATTTCTAGAATAAGATAGAAATGTATTTTACAATGTTCTTTACTTGCAGGCAATAGCCAAGATCTTCCAAGCTTCACTCTATGTGCATAGAAGGAGAAGAAGCAAATTTGCTACATGAAGGATATAACAGAGATAAAACCAGTGAACCTGAAAAAGCCAAAAAATGAAAGCAAAAGAAAGCCTTGAACTCTTCTGAGAAAGAGGAAATAAAAATATCACACTGGTCAGTACCTGTAAGGCTTTGATTCTGCCCTCAAGGTTCCTGGTTATTATGGTTTAGATCTCGACCATCACCCCAAAGTCTTGTGTGTTCAGTGGTGTGGCTTTTGGAAGATGATTGGATCAGTGGAGCAGTATACTGAGGAGTTCCTAGTGTGCTGCTAGGACGTGGGCTCTGGTAGGAACATGTGAGTAGTGGGAGGCAACCTGCGTGGGAGTATGACCCGCATTCTCCGCCCTTGTCTGTTCCAGGTTTCCGGGACGTGAATGTCTATCCTCTACCAGACACTTCCACCTTGCCATTTTTGCTGTGAAGCTGACTGACCAAGTTGCAACTTGGAAAACACTGAGTCTATATAAACCTCTCCTCCTTTAACTTGGATACACTGGGTAGTTTTGCACAGTGACAAAAAAATGTTCAGGCCGCCTGGTACACGTGGAGAGAAGCAAAACCCTGACCAGAAAGGAGGACATTAAGGAGAGAGAGGAAGAAAATCACCGCAAATCAATTCACGCATACTTTAAAGGACTAGAGGAAAACCATTATGTGTAAGGTTTAATTTAACAACCAACATAAATTCAGCTCTATTTAAATGTAAACAATGGAAAAAATATGAACATATATCCTGAAAAGTATATTTGAAAAATTATTCATACAAATTAAGAAAAATATAATTACAATGTATATGCATATTTTAAAAATAGATACCAAAAATATTTTTGGTGTGTGAGACCTTCCATGTGCCTGCTGGACCCCCATTCCCCCACAGGGGAAACACAGACCAGGGTGTGTGTGTGACAACTTCTGTAGCGCTCTCCGGACCCCTCCCAGCCCAGGATCAGCGTGTGGGTGAGAACTTCCACCAAGCTCAACAGAACCTCCATTCACCTCCAGTTCCAGCTCCAGCTCAGGCCCCACATGTGTGAAATCTTCTTCAGACACTTGCACTGATCCCTTACCAGCCAGAACCCAGGCCTGGAGTGCTGCAGTACAAAGAAAAAGCTGAGCACAGCAGCCAGACCCAACCCAGGCACATCTGGAGGAGTTTGAACTTGGTAGATCTGGACTCAGGGAGCTGAGACACTTTGCTAGACCCAGATCTATGAGACCATCCTCCTTCTTTCTCTCTTGATCTAGAGAGGGTGCAAAAGGTAATCAGGGTAGACTGTTCTGCCTGGCAGATCCCAGGTACATCAAGGGGAGGCAGAATTTTGGGGGAACTAATTTAAATATAAATTCCCAGTTTAATATCTGCTTACCTACACAGACATAATGCTTGCTCTTATGGTCTAAAATACAAACCCATTAGTTACAAAAGATTGTCAACTGGTAAATATCACTACCCATTATTAATGTACCTAATTGTAGTTCTGTAAATACAAAACTGAACATCTTTGACCACATAATCTCTCATGGTAAGAAGTTGTTAGGTGCTAAGGTAATAATTGCACCAAGGCTCTACACCAAAGGTCAGTGCTATACAAAATGACAAAGAGAAGGAGCAAAATACATTTTCAAGCACCAAGCCAACCAAGAGACACTAGCACAGAGGGAATTGTGAATCACACAGCTGAAATCTCTGAAACAATAACGTCTGAAGTAAAGCAACAACTACAGAAAAGTATAGAGGAAATCAGATCAGAATAATCTCTAAAGTAAAAAAAGGAAACAGTAACTATAGTGAAATAATTAGTAAGTGGTTCTCAAGAAGACATCGATTAAAAAAATAGAGGAGAATAGAAAAGTGATATAATCCTTGAATGAACAATTTAGGAAAACAAGAGAGACCAGGGACCAAATTCAAAGAGAGATATACAGAAAATTAAAACCTTAATCATAGCCTGAAAAACCATATGAATGAAAGTGAAGTTAGAGTTTCAGATCTGGAAGACACTATTGCAGCTAGCAGAAAGGTAAGAAAAGATCTCTTAGAAACAACTAGGATGTGGGAAAAAGTAATTCAACATCTGCAAGATGATGCAAAGATGAATAATGTGAGACTAATAGGTATCAGTGAGAAAAAAGGAGTCAACACAAATGATATAAAAAAAAAAAAATGGGTAAAGTAATAACAGAACACTTCCCAAATATGGGGAAGCAATCTGACTTTGAGTTAACTAAAGCATATAGAACTCCAAATAACATCCACCCAATTAAAATAAAAAATATTTCAAGCTAATAAACTTTAATTATTAAAATTATCAAAATGTTGACTACATGGCATAAATTATAAGCTCAATAAAGCTGTAGAGATTAGTGAAACAGCAAAATACATGTAAAGATTTTGTAGCCAAGGATAGCACAAAAAAAATGAAAAGATGCATGAAAAGAAGCTGATTCGCCAGCTGGTGAGACAGCTCAGTGGACTAAATGCTTGCTTAGGCAAATGAAGAGACTAGGGTGCTAAACCTGATACTACATGCTATGTGGGCCCTGTTCCTGGGTGCACGGAGCTGGGCACTGAGACCATGCATTTTGGCACCTGCCTATACTCCCAGCACTGGAGAGGCAGAAAACAGGATCACTATGAGTATGAGCTGTATATGGAGATCCTGTACCAAACACATAAATTTAAAAAAAGGAATCTGATTTGCATGGAGATCTAAAGTCCAATATAAATAAAAATTCAGAAAAATAGTATTTAAAGAGATGATGATCAAGAATTTTTCAGTACATTTGACAAATATATCAAGTGAATACTTCAGTTCACTCTAGCCTTTGTCAACAATGAAGTCTATTCAAAAGGGTCAACACTAGAAACTTATTGTCAAGAATTTCTTTTTCCCAGGTTCACAGTAGTCATTCCCAGAAGATATAGTAGATAGTAAACACTTTTAAGTGTCCAACATCACTAGTTATTAAAGAGATGAAAATTAGAACCTAAATGATTGTCCATTTTATACCTTCAAGTTGCACTGAGACCACATGGTAGGAATCCACACATTTGGTGGAGAGCTCTGATCTGAAAAGTTTTCTTATTGATCTGCATTTGTGTTTTCTTTCCACTCTTATAATTGTGCTATCTTTCCACTAGCATAATTTTAGCCATAAACAAATGGATCCCTGAGGAAAGGAATTCCAAAGTGCCAGCAAGAATCTTGAACTAAATTTTGTGACATAACTCTAATTCAGTGAACAGAAGGCAGAGAAGAACTAGGTGTTGTCAGAAAGAAAGAAAGAAAGAAAGAAAGAAAGAAAGAAAGAAAGAAAGAAAGAAAGAAAGAAAGAAAGAAAGAAAGAAAGAAAAATGTAATCCATAAAGATGTAGAAGTATTGGATATTATCATATCCTTGCACTACATTAAGGAAGAGTAGTAAGGAAAAACCACTGAAAGTGACAACTAATTCTCGAATTTTGAAAATGAGTTCCACCAGCTTATTAGCAGCACAAGTGAGTCAACAAAGAGAACATTTACTAAAGAACTAGCAAGGATTGTTTATGACATTTTGTTAACCAATACATTTTCAGTTTGGAGTCTTGCCATATTATAAGCACTCCATGTTATTTTATGAGTTAGTCAATTAGAGAAATAAAAAATGAGACTGTCTCTAGTAAATCTCTTTTACTCACAACTCATTCCTTAGATTCTTCCAAATAGCATCTCCAGCTCAGCGATTTTTCCACACACAGCTATTATTAAAAATTGCAGTGACATTCAAGTGACTCTTTCAGTAAAATTTCTCCATCTTGATCTTTCAACAGCTGTCTTACCTTTGAACTGAGACCTTTGGATACAATGCCTTTGATTGGTTTTCATACAACAATTTTCTTCTGCTCATTTTTTTATTTCCTTCAAAAATACAACTTTCCCTCCTAAGCTCTTAAATTTGGAATTCCTTATGATTTCAGATTATAACTGTCTGAGGGATTTATGTCTCTAATGCAAACTACTTTGAGCTGCAGACTCCTATATGAACTCTTTAGCATCTCATTTCACATTAAAAATTCAAACTATATATTTAAAGTTTATCTCAATCAAAAGTGTTCACTTTTTAGCAACTGTTATACCAGTGAATAGACATATCTGTGCAGTTTTTCAGAACACCTGCATAATCCTGCATTGTTCTCTCTCCTTTCCTTTCCTTTCCTTTCCTTTCCTTTCCTTTCCTTTCCTTTCCTTTCCTTTCCTTTCCTTTCCTTTCCTTTCCTTTTTCCTATCCTTCCTTTCCTTTCTCTTTCTTTCTTTCTTTCTTTCTTTCTTTCTTTCTTTCTTTCTTTCTTTCTTTCTTTCTTTCTTTTTTTCTTGCTTGCTTGCTTTTCTCTCTCTTCTCTCTCCACTCACATATATTAAATCCATCACCAAATGCTTTTTATTTTATCTTCATTTATCTATTCCTTCTGTTTCACTCCAAATTTACTAACTCCTGCTATGTCCAAAGTAATATCATCTCTCTACCCAAAGTGCATATAGCCTTCCTGACTGTTCTTTCTTCCTCTCGCCCAGCAATCCTCCCACTTTCCTCCTAAGATTATAATCATTTATATTTTTGTCAAAATATAAACCTAACCACATCATCTCTATCTATATTGTAACAGGAACAAGGAACAGATAAAGCCCAGAGAAGAAACAGGATGTCTGGCATATTCTAATGGCTTAAGATCTTGGCGATTAATGCATGAGAGTTGAGTTTAGAGACTACATACATACACCTTTGTTTGGAGGTGAAAGAATACATAATAAGCCAGTTTTTAGACTGAAGAACAATGGATTCCTTTGGTATGACTTATATCCTTAAAAGTAACAAGTCTCTTGCTGTCCAGATTGCATAGTCATTCGCTGCTTCAAGTCCAAATGCTGCTCTTGCAAATACTTGTATAACCTGCTAGTATCTCTTCCGAAGTTCTAGAAAGCCTCCCTGCTGCAATTAACTTATTGTTCTGTGCTGTAAGCAACAGGTCTACTTTCCTGAACAAAGTATTTTACCATATTTCATATACTCTGGGCTTTTACTAACCCAATTCCTTTAGATTCTGTTAAATCAAAGTAGCTGGTACAATTTGATTCTCCAACTGCACTATCAGTGACATTTCATTTTCCACTTCTCTCTCTCTCTCTCTCTCTCTCTCTCTCTCTCTCTCTCTCTCTCTCTTTCTTCTTCTTTTCTTTTTCTTAGTTTACGGAAAGGTCTCCAGGTTGTTCAGGGTCTCGCTACTAGATCGGACTGGTAGTGATGTTCCTGTATACAGCCTCCCAAGTGCTGGGGTTACAGGCCTGCGCCATCATGCCCAGTCTTAATTGCAGTCTCAGTGCACCCGCGGGAGCAGGGCCAGCATGGCAGGCCCGAGGACAGAACTTCCAGCTCCTGCTTCTGCTTGCAGGCACTTTAATCCACTGAGCTATTCAGTTGCCCATCATTTTCCACATCTCATTGTAACTTTTCCACTAAATCTGTCAGTTATACTTATCTGCCTTTTTTCTCAGCTTTAACAAACCAAGTGTTCTTCTGCACCTTAACTATAGTGCAATTTTCTAATCTCTTTCAAACTGGAGACATCCTTTAATCTAAACTGGCCTTGGAGAAAAAAAAAAAATTATCTCCTTCAAGTGCACACTTTATTTGGCTTCAAGGCATTTTAATAGAGTAGGCCATGATATACATGCTGCCCTATAAGATACATGTGACTTATATTGGTAGCATACACCCCCTAGCAATTTCCTAGGCAGCATTCCTTAGGGTTAAACCACATTAAAAATTTAAATATTTCCACCTTAGCATAAATTCAAGAAAATATAATGAAAGAAATCATTGGAATGCATATTTTATTTCCTGTCAATCATATTTCTTGATATTTTTTCTTGAAGGAGTATAACTTAGAGTTATCTGGAAGTGAAATTCCTTGAATCAGAAAATATGTCTGAATTTTCATAGCTAACTGTGAAGGGTGTTGACAGGATTAGAAAAATGTAATCCCATCAATGGGCATTAATATACATAGGCTCTAGCCTGTAAAAGAAATCAACAACTTTCTTTAGTGGTCATGTGTGGTGGAGTTCTATCTCCTGGTTTAACCAACTTAGCATGCTTATTACTGTGTAATTATTAATGAATAAGAGTCACAATGGCCTGATAAATTATATGTCACTTAATAATAAGGCTTTAATGATGAACACTAAATTTTCCACTAAATGTATCTTACATGAGTAGTGCTCAATAAACCATATATTCAAAAGTATAATATTTACCTAGCTAAAGATAAGTAATGTATTTTTCTATTGCAGGAGCAGTTTTACAAAGATGGGGTTTGGGGCAATCCTCAGTAGAGTCTCTGGGTAGATATTTAGAATTCATGATTAGATTCCTTTGAAAATGTCACATTAGTTATTACTAGTGCACTGCACAAATTGCAACCACTTCCCTTGCGGCCAAGAGACAAGAGAACAATAGTTTAGCATCCACTTCACAAATAGATGTACTGCCCAGATGGAAGCTTCCTCGGGGATCTTCTCACACACGTGGTGTGGAAAAGACTGACCAGTGTCACACTTCGTGTTTGAGTATAAAATGTGGCAAAGTAAATTTTTGTTTTTTTCTGGAAACAAATCAATATTTCATTGGTGGGTAAATGGAAAGGCATTTAACTTCCTGTTTGCAAGACAAAAATACATCTGTAGCAAATCCTACCACAATGGTATTCAAACCATATGTTAAATGGCTTGAAACATCTGCAAGAATGTACTTCATTCTAAAAACCGTTCTGGTTTAAGCACTGATGAGAAACAGCATGCAAGCTTGAGAGAAAGCTGCTCTTTTCAAAATTCACCTTTGTCTCAGATCAGCTTACTCTCTCACAGGATACCCATGTTGTTCAAAAAATACAGTAAAGTAAGAAATTCTAACTCCTCTGCCAATTTGCTAATCTACGTAAAAGATAATTTGCACAAGCTACCTTTGAAGCTAAGAAAAAGTCCAACTTAAGAAAGAAAAATAAAGACTGGAATAATACGGAGAGTTGAGACACCTGCTAGAAAGTATTTGCTTGTAGAAGTATGGGGCTTCAACATCACCTCACAATGAGTTATGATTTCCAAGTAAGGTCTTTTCTACTAGGAAATGATTGGTACCTAAGTAAAAGGTTTTAGGAATGAGGCAGGAGATGAGGGTGTGGCTAGATGAGGAGGCAAATGGACACAATCTGCCTGTCATGGAGATGGGGGGTCACCATCCATGAACGTGGAACTAATCAGAAAAAGTTATGTCCAATTTTTGTGGCTTAAAATCCAGCAGGTTTTTGATGGCCCAGCCCAGATACAATCTCAGAATGGAGGATCTCAAAGGCGGTGTTCATTAACCTCATGGCCATAGCAAGGCCTCTTAGTGGTCTGTGTTACACTTCCTAGAGTGTACTTCTTTCCCTGCCTGTCAGTGGCACACTCTCAAGCTGCAAAGCCTGTTTCTTTTTATACTTATTTTTTATATATTAATTTTATTGAGAAACAAGAAGCAATGCCAGAATTTCAAACCAGGTTAGTAGGAGAGTTGCAATAATTAATGCACTGTGTGTTGCTGTCTTTGTAGTAGTTATTCATAATATAAGATGCAGACATAATGTCTAAGCACTATTAGTTCAAAACTTTCTTCTCATTGAACTAAGAGAAAATAGCTGTATATTTATGCTAACTACATGTTTGTATATACAGATATATATATATATATATATATATATATATATATATATATATATATATATATATATGTTGTTGCAAAATGATCTTTCATTGATATCCTTTTTTTTTTGTTTACTTTTGTCAGAGATGGGTATTCCATTGCCATTAATATATTGTAGGTACACGAATTGGGCAAAGCAATCCAATATAGTCCAGTAGTCCATAATAACAGTGGGTTATCTGTAGGACTGGAAATGTCAGAAGTTGTTGACTTGAGCCTTTTATGGCTCAGCATATTAATATGGCTTTATTTTTATACCTCATTTTTATACATTTTTGCTGGATGGTTAAGACTAAGATAGAGCAAAACATTTATAACAAAAATTGTAACTTTTGTACCTGACAATGTCAGTCAAATCCCCTCAAGACTTACCCTGAAACTCTGTCCAGCATTTTTGTCAGTGTCAACCATGTAGATGAGTCATGGCCATTGCTTGACCAGTTTGCTCTCTGTGAATACCTGAAAGAATGTTTTCTCTCTAGGTGACTCTCCTTAGGCACACTCTACATCGTCAATCACTTTCCTCTGTGGACCCATAATCTCTTTTATTAGAAAATTTTGGACACCACTGAGTTATAGGTCTTTACAGTACAGATTCTCTTATGTAATGAGTCCTCACCAACCTTGAAGGGCTAGGGCTAAAACATTGATTATCTTTGTAGCCCTTCTTTTCTTCTAATTTTTTGGTCTGCCAACTTAAGTTTTTAACACTCCAGAAGAGAAGCTAAATGATAGCATTACTCAAAAACATAGGCTGTTGAACTTAACATCAGTATCTGTCTGAATATCAAATGCCTTAGACATAACATGAAACATTTTCCATCAATCATTGGTATGCAAAACTCTAACTCTGTACAGAATGTAAAAAAATAGTAAAAATGGAAATGGACAATTCCAAGTTTTTAACGAGAAATTTAGAAAGCTAACCATATATAACATTTATTGGCTCATTTTTACTCTGCACAGCACATTTCTTTTCCTACGTTTAGTAAATAAAACTTTAATATCTTTTGTATATATCTTGACCAAATATTTATGCAGACAAAGGCAACTGGAAAGAATCCCTACAAAGAGAACATAGCACCCCTGACCCCAGTAACTGGTGTAAAAGATACACAAAGATGAGCATAAAGATTCTGAAGTAAGTGAAGGCTATATACATGCTATAGTTATTTATTTTTATAAAAGAAAAAGATGGATTATTTAAAAAGCTGAAGATGAATTCTTATCCATAATGGCTACGTACAAACTAGGAGATATGTGCCATATATCAAAGAGTTATTTAGATTCTTTCAATAAGTTCACAATGCTAGATCTATCCAAATGTTTTAAGAGACTTTAAATAATCTGTGAATAAAATGCTTATGAAACAGTCATGTCTCATGACTGGAAACATTCATATGTGCTCTGACTTTTCAACGACAGAGAAGGATCAGTTCCAGCAATTTCCATAAAGGACTTGCTTAAAGTTTCTGCCAAAATTCTACATTGAACTATTGCACATGTACAAGATCAGAAAGAAAGTATAAAGGTCAAGGATGACACAAAGTCCTTTCTTTTATGATTGCAAAACTAAGTGGCATCCCATAAATAAAACTCGGTGCTGTGACTTTTATGCTATTTTTAGAGTAATTTCATCAGTCATACAGTGCTGAAATTACACTTCCTTTGCTATCCTGTGATGTAGTTACTTCTGCGGAATAGAGTATGGGAATGGAGAAGAGATGCTCTAGTACACTAACCTCAAAGTCATTCTATTACATATGAATGGTTTCCCACCTGTCTGTACTTTCAGATGTATCTCCCACAAAAGGAATAAAAAGAAATCACCATTACCACATGAAAAGGCTCAGGCTCCTCTTCCCTGAGGATTAGTTTTGGGATGACCAATTCCACTCTGTGTATACATCAATACACACAGATATATTTTCATATAGTTTCTCCTCTTTCCTCAAGATCAGCTGTATGCTTCTCAGTAATTTAACTTCATTCTATGGGTCACACTTTTATTTCTTCTTTTTGAAACACAGCTTCTGAAGCTTATGCTATTGGGTCTTTGTTGGACTCATCACCAAATTCCAGATTTTCCACAGAAGGCATCTTATTTGGGAGACCTTGGAATAGTATTTCTTGTTTGTTTCTGATACTGGAATTTCCAATGTCTGCAAATCTCTCACTTTCTTTATTTTCCAGTGGCTCTGCTCCCCTCTATTTTGAAATGAATAAAACTAAGACAGAGATTCTAATTTTTTCATCACAATGTCTCTGTATCTCTAGTCTATAGAGAAAGACAATTTCTCTTGTTGTCTTATACTCAGCGAACAGATATTGATAATTTACTATGTTCCAAACATTGTGGTTTTATATTATAGCGTAAATAGAACAATCCAAATTATGACATGGGCTTTACACAATGTTATGAGATTAGTGGACATGACAGCAGATAGAGATTTCATGAGTCCTTTCATATGGTGTTTGACTATTTATTGTATTTCTAACCTTCCTTGAATGATCACAATTTGTTTGTGTTTATGCAGGTATATCCTCATGTACATTTTTGTTTTGGCTATAGGAGTGGAAAGAGAAGATATTAATATATGAGTCAGTTGCATTTGACAAGGTATTACAAAATAAAATGAGCTCAAAAATAATTTGGGCAACTTGGAAACACATTTGGAAGGCAATTGCTAAAGTCTTACAATTACAAAACATATATGGTTATAGGATTGCACTCATTGTGGTTCCCAACTAGTAAACTGCATAATTAATGAATCCTTTGATAAAAAATCACTGATTTAAACTCATTCTTTTGCCAGGAATAAGGAATAAGTCAAGGTTTATTTATGATTTCCTAAAGGAAAAAAAGGGGGAAAAGAAAGAAAGTAAAACTTTGAATTGAGGATGAAATCTTTTCAAATTTATTAATTCTAAAAGGACATCAAAAGTATAGCTGACTTAAGGAGATCAATAGAACTAAATCAAATGCTGCTATAAAGACTTTCTATACTAAAAGTACAAATTTTAGCTCTTCACATACAGAGCTCCTTCTAACCAAAGAAGCTCCTCAGCAATGACCAAAGAACACACTGATGGACTAACTGAATGAAGATTTGCCTTTCCCAATTTAGAGTCATGAACCAATTCTGACATAAAGCTTTTACTTGGGAGCACAATTCAGAATTTCTATTTGTCTTTCTTGAAATTTGAAAAAGTCACAAAAAGCCTGTGAGCTTAATGATGACATAAAGTCCATGCCAGTGCCATTTAGAATTGTTGATGAGGTCATGAGGATTAAGGATATGTGAGGAAGGTGAAGTAGTATTTGTGGGTAGAAAGGAGCTCAGAAGTAGAGACAGGCATACAGAGTTCAGAGAATGGACAATGTATGCACTAGTGAGAAAGAGTAGAGAATACAGAAAGTTCATGGATTGTATGAAATTAGTGAAGATGACAGCACATAGTGATTTCATGGGACCTTTCATATGATGCATGACTTGTGTTTCTAATCTTCCTTGAATATTCACAATTTGTTCTCTTTCATGCACGTATATCCTCAAAATTAAACTTGGTTAAATTATGAACTTCTAATAGTTATGGAGCAATCAAAATAAACCACATAAATATGTCCTACTTTGCACAGATAACTTCTTCTAAATCTGTAAGACTTTAAATTGACATTCATTTGGTACAGTGAAATATGAATTAGTTTTTATGGTATTTTAACTATATTTCTTTTTTCCCTTTACATTTTATTTGTTCTTCTTGAAATACATCTAAAAGCCTATTTAGACTTTTAGAAACTATAAATATTAGAGGATAAAACTAATAAAACTAAAAATTAAACTAAAAGAATTAAACTAAAAATTAATTTTATGTCCTTTTCCACCATTTTGTCTTTAAATACAAAGCCAGATTTCATTAAAAAGACATGGGTCATCATTTTGTACTAAATACATTCACTTACATAACATGTTCCTAATATTTTGAAGGTCTTTGTTGAATTAATGAAATTGTATGTCCCATAAAATGGGTGTGAGATCCAACAGCGGGTGTGGAGAGAATGGGGAAAGGTGGTCACCTCCCACTCTATTTGCTATGAACTCTAAGATATTTCTCTTTGGAGCTTCTTTCTGATGAATGAACAATCATTTGACCCTCTTGATCTGGCCAACAAAATGCAAGAGGAAGTGAAATGCATGGTGTCCCTGTGGAAGCTTTGCAAGCCACTGGTCATTAACTGTCCCACTTGTCTGTCTGCAGGATAGATGATGCCTCATTACTTCCTGCTCCTGAGTGAGTAGTTAAGTGACGATTAACAAGTAGCATATGTAGGGAATTTACTACAAGAAAAAGAGAAAACCTCTGAGGCTTGGGGTGTCATGTATTAGAATAGTTTAATTTAGCTTAGCTAATTATTCAAAGTGGTTCCCCAAAGGGTAATGCTATTCTAATAAAAAAAATTTAAACACTACTTTTAGGATGTCAGATACTGGGTGGTGAGGAAACTACTAATGAAGGGTAGAAGGATACTGGTGTATGTTTGTGGTTACAAAGTTACTGGAAAATGATCTTTCTAATAATTTAGAAAGCAGATAATGTACTACATGTACATTTTAGCTTTGGTTACAGAAATGGAAAGATAAGACATTAATATATAAGTTAGTTGCAGTTGACAAGGTATTGTGAAATAAAATGAGTTGAAAAATAACTTGTACAAGTTGGAAACACATTTCCAAAGCAATTGATAAAGTCTTGAAGTTACAGAATGCATATGGTTATAGGACTGAACTTGACACTCCCAACAAGTAAATGAATACTTTGATAAAGAATGACTGATTCAATCACTTTTTGACAGGAAGAACAAAAACTTATTTATAATTTTCTTAAAAAAGAAGGGAACAAAATTTAAAAAATTAAAACCTCTCTGAACTCAGGAGTGAATTTTTTTCAAATTTAATAACTCAAAAAAGGGACATCAAAAGTATTGCTGTCTTAAAAATATCCATGGATAGACTGGGCATGGTGGCACATGCCTATAATCTCAGCTATAGTTAGGCTAAAACAGGAGGATTACAACAAGTCCCAGCTGCATAGTGAGACTCTCTACCAAATATATATTGAAAAAAGAAGGCGAGAAGGGGTAGGTGGAGGAGGGAAGGAGGAGGGGGAGGGGGAGGAAGATATAGAGGAGGAGGAGGAGAAGAAGAAGAAAGAGGAGGAGGAGAACTGGAAGGGGAAGGAGAAGGTGAAGGAGAAGAAAGAAGAAGAAGAAGAAGAAGAAGAAGAAGAAGAAGAAGAAGAAGAAGAAGAAGAAGAAGAAGAAGAAGAAGAAGAAGAAGAAGAAGAAGAAGAAGAAGAAGAAAGAAAGAAAGAACGAAGGGGAGAAGATCGATAGAACTAATTCAATTGCTAATATAGAGGCGTGTTTTTACTGAAAATACATTTTAGCCATTGACATACAGAGTTCCTTCTAACCAAATAGGTAAAACCAACTCAACTGCTTAAGGTAGCTCCTAGCAATGACAAAAGAACACTATGGTGAACTAATTCAATGTGATTGTGCTTCTCCCAGTGTGGAACTGGCTGAAAACTGATGGAGAAATCTCTCTAGCTCCCAGGAAAGACATTCTATATTTTCCTTCAGACCTGAATATAAAAATAATTAGAAAGGGAAAAGAAGAGCCACATGCCATGAAGAACATTTGATTAAGAGTTATTCCCATAGATAGAACTCAAGCTGGGTCAAGAGAGTCTCTGCTGTGACCCATGCATAAAATTATCATTCCTCCACACTGAACTCGAATTAAGAATCACATTTGGTCCAACTCTCCAACTGTTCTCTCTAGTCTATGTGCTAGCTGTAGCCATTCCCTAATTTTGTCATTAAATATTATATTTGAGATTATTTAGTTCCTTCATGCTGTACTTATAAAACCATTATTGTTCTGAAGCCACGGGCTCTACTTGGACTCATTCTGTGTGTCCAGAAGCTGCAACCTTACAAAGGAAAACTGCGTTGCAGTGTTGAATCCATGTATCTGTTTTCCCATTGTCCTTTGCTTATGCTAACAGCACATGGAGCTCCCAGAGTTCCCTGCCTTGTTTGATCATGTTTATGAGTAGGCTGGAGACCATGAACACTATTTCATGGTCCCAGACGCTTTTCTGCATACTCGCCTGGTCTGCTGGTTGAGTTCAGTATTACCATCCTCCCCTCAGGCCCTTAGAAAAACAGTACATCTTAATTTGCCTGTTATAAAGATGGTTTTTACCAAATATTTGAGCATAATTTTTCCAACACTCATTTTTCACTTTTAAAATACCCAGGATTAATTATAAATTATTTAGGGCCCTTCTCTCTCCAAGGGCTTGGAGTGCTTGAATCTTTGGACACTCCATCTAAATGGCCCTCATTCAAGATAAATAAATGAAAGTTGTCTGCATTAGAATGTGAAGCAAAGTCACAAATTCAGGCTTTGTTCCACAAGTTGCTGTGTTCACTTAACCAGGCCTATCACAAAAATAAAACCAGTTGTGCGCAACTTCCCCTACTGAACTAAAAATGAAATGAAGGTCAATATAAATAATAAATTACCTCCAGTGTCAAATTGTTCTCTGTTTTCAAACCTGAAGATTCTCAAATGTTTCCACACGATACCAAAAAAGATATGTATGAGAAGTCTAAGGCTTGAAAAGACTCCCACAAGAAGTTGAAATGTGATACCTCTCTATTATAGGACTTTATTGCTAGAGCAAACGAAATTGCAATCTAAAGGGAGTGAAAAACTTGGAAAACCCCACACTGTTAGCAAACTAGGTCTTTAAGAACAAGAACATACTGGCAAGCTCAAATAAATCAATGTGAATCTACAAAAACAATCCTGAAAAGTAAGTGTACTGTCAGAGTTATGTCTTTGTTCTCTTTCTTTCTTAGCTATTCGACTCATATGGAGAAATAAATTTCTCTTCATTTTTCTTTCATGATCTACAAGTGACTGAGCCTTGCAGACTTAACTCACCAGTTTTAATTACAAATCAGCACAGTTGCTGCACACAGCAACAAGGAGGTGTAACTGAACCAATGTATCCCAAGGTGGGGGCCTAGAATCTTGCACTCCCTCTGCTTTTAAAAAGGAGACACTCTCCAGATACCTTAACAGCAGGACTTATTTTTGACAAAAGGTAATTAAATCTTACAGAGAAATGCAGTGCTTTAAGTTCTTATAGAACCAACCCAGATAATATAGACACAAAAATATCAGCACTGAGCTGCACAAGTCCCCTCCCCAACTGGCTCACTGTGATGGGATTTTCAAATATTTTCCTCCCTTGTCATTATCTTATCAAGGTAATTAGTTGCTCCTCTCTTCTCTTTTTTTCCAAATGAAGAGATTCTAAATTAGAAGAAAAATATAAGGAAATTGCCAAATACTCTAATGCAAGGATAAAGGCCCCAGAAACTGAAAAATGATTATGCCTATGTAGGGTGATCAATTTTCCTTTGCCCCTGTGCCTGTTTCAGTTTTCCCAGCAAAAGTTTTGTGTTCAAAGAAACTACCTTTGGTCCAGAGCAAAGGAAAAATTAGTCACCTCCTTATTGAAGACAAATATTCAACTCAGTTTTATCAACTCAAAATTACTAACCCTGTACATTGCTAATGATCCAGTATAGTGAATGCAAAAAGTACTTGCACCTATTTTGCACACATGCTTTGTGTTCGTTTTGGGTTTTTCCATATTTGTGATCAGCCTACTGAGGGACAGGGTGCTTAAATGTGTTCATCAATGCAGAGGAACAGATCAATCTTGAAGATCAGTATGTCACATTGCTCTTAACAAGGCTTTCACTGCAGCAATGAATACCCCTATATAATGCAGGAAGGAGGGCAGAAGGTAACATAACAGCTTCTTTTCCTTAGTGACAGTAAGATACATAAAGATCTCTGGGAGATACCTCACAAGAATAGGCACTTGTCTGGCAAGCACAGGGTCCTGAGTTCAATCCCTGGTACTGGAAAAAAAAGATAAGAAAAGATTAAAAAATCAGGTTGGTTTTCTCTAAAGTTTAAGGCAGGGCTTCATAAATCTAGAAATAAGTGATTGGAAAAAGGGTCACTTTCTTAGTTCTCGTGCTGCTATCAACTTAAACATATCTAATGAAAACTAGAGTACAAAGGCAAAAGTTATAATAAAATGTGCTTTTTTAAAGACATATATAATTAGAAGTGACAGCTGTTAGGAAAGGCTTTCTCTTCCCTTAGCTTTAAAAACATCACACAATCAAATGTGAGAATACATAGACAGTATTAACAAACCCAAAATTTTTTCACAAAACTGGTTTCTACCCTATCACAATAACATCTAAAAGCAGAAATGACAACTCATATTGTATAGTGAAAGAATTTTGCCCAGAATGCTACCTATTTTTGGTACAAAAGCTCACGTATAATGGTAGATGAAATTCTTATTATAGATAATTTCTTATTATGTGCAGTAATAAAACATGGAGTTCTATAACTCAAATCTTCACAAACATCCTATGTGGCTCAATCTGAGTGATTTGAAAAGCAAGATGAAACAAGTAACATGTATTATGATACATTAATTTGAGTGTATCTAACGGAATATGGTTTTTAGTCTGAGTCCTAATATTAATATTCATTTCACACTTACCCACAGAACTAAGCAAAATGGGAATGAAACAAAGCATCAAGTGTAGGCGGCAATTGTTGGAGATTCTCTTCTTCCTGCTGCATGGGTGTTCCCTACTCAGAGGCTTCCAGCTTTGCCCTTCCCCACTCCTTTCACTTTCTTGGGTCAGTGATTCCCTTCTTAGAAACCGCACTGGCCTGCTGCTGGACTACACTCAGTCTTGGGTGCACTGGTTCTTACGAGATCATCAGGAATGGAACTGTTTTATAACATTTTGCAAAGCAGCAAACTTCCTCACTAGCATCAAAATTGAAAATTCACTTTCTCCCTTGTTCAGACTCTGGGGTGTAGCTACAAAACTCTTTGGAATTCGCGGGGAATCATAAAATGACATTTGGTCACAATTCTGGACATATCGCTTTTTCATAATTTCCTGTCCCTAGGAGAATGTGTGACAAATGTCCAGGAAAGCCATGAAATACATGTTTGAAATCTATGTGCCTACATACTCATACTGTGCTGCTTATACCAGCTTTTTCAAACATGCAATTGAGTGGTTATTTAAACTTTAGTTGGATTTGCTAATTTTCAATTGCTTTCTTTTAAAAATGCCTCCTTTTATTTTCTATAATAAAGAATATTCTATACATTGAGTCTTCTGCTTTATTACTTGAAGAGCAGTGCTGCATTTGTCTTTCTTGTTTTCAGGTGGCTGCATCAGGATCAAGCTTCCAGCCAGAACATACAGGCTCACTAGCAGGATTAAAATAATTATCTGGCCAGTTTAGCATTTACAAAGATTTTGTTTGTCTTTACATTTTGGTAGACTATGTTTACCTACAGATCACAGCTATCTCCCCTTTGTTCTGTGACATGTTGGTTTTCCTGGTAAATCCTCATACCACATCTGAAGATTGTAAGGCCGTAAACTATACTTTGATGCAGAGAATAACTTTCTGATAATAGTTTAATATGGAAAAATGGGATATATATATTATATATATGTATATGTGTACATTTTGTGTGTGTATATATATATATATATATATATATATATATATATATATATATATATATAATTTTGAGTGGTAAAATTTGAAATGAGGCATAATAGATTTTAATTAAATCTAATATTCTATGAATTTTGATAGGCATTTGAATATGACATAAAAGATACCAAAAAAGACCCGTAATTCATGGGACCATAATAATAAGTTGAGCTGTGGATGGCCATAGTCAACAACTTCTTCAGATAACTCACTATTATTGTGGAATGCTAGACTGTGTTGGATTGTGTCTCCGAGTTCAGGCACCTAAATTGGTTTTATGACAATGGAGTGCCCATCTTTGACAGGTCTAGACAAAAAAAGGGGTATACAAAGGAAGAATCATGATGTGTGTGTATAAACAGTACAGTTAGGATAAATATGCTGTGCCTCTGCATAATTCTATGAGAAGCAAGATTTGCACTAATAGTGGTTGGACAAGATATTATGTCAGCTTCTATTACTAAGGACAACCACTAGGAAAATAACAAGGTAGAAAGTATTAATTATTGAATCTGTGATATAATTCAGAAATAAAAATAAGATAAGTAAACAGCTACACTCTCTTAGTTCATTGATTAAAGACATCTGCTATAATAATGTCTGTAAGTATAATATCATGTATGCACCTTGTACGATACCAAAACATTATGAAAACAGTTTGCAATGTATTAATTTATCAAATCTGTCCTGTTAATTTGTCTTGAAACTGTCACATTGCTATTTGATCTTCAATAAAATAAAAAATAAAAACAGACCCCTAAGCAATAGATCTATCTGACTTCATATGGATCACTTTGAAATGTGCTGGGCCCATGGAATTGATTGAGCCTTAAAATTTTACATAATCTAGAAAATTTCTCTTAAAATGAACAAATGAGGAAACAAATTGCTATAATAAATATAATCTCCACAAAGCAGGATATTATAAACCTCGCTCTATGCCACTGAATCAACGCCATCAGACTGTCTTCCCCGCACACAAAATGAGTGCAAGATCTGTGAGCCTGAGGGTGCGCTGCTCAGTAGTCTGATTTGGGAAAAAAGAAGGTAAAAGCGAGACCATTGTATTTCCCAAACTGAATCACCACCTCAAAGCAACATGTATTATTCTGTTTACGCCTTAATATCTCTTTACTCCTTTTAACAACCATCAATAGGACATAGAATTACTCTGCAAAGTGATATAGCTCAATTTGGCAGTCTAAAGGACATTTAAAGGCATACATAAAACATCAATATGTAGCTGTAGTTGTGGAGAAAATAACCCATGGGATACTAATGTTAATGACTAAGACATCAGAAGAACTTTGCATCAGCCAATCAAGCCTCACTCCTCACACCAGCAACCCACCCCCTACCCTAAGCGATGGGGAAGAAAGTAGGCGAACTACAGATCATAATGCTGGGCCCAAAAAAAGCTAGGAGGAAAGAATTTTAAAGGTTTTCACTGTGACAAAATGGTAAATGTTTAGCAGATAAACGTGTTTAACACACTTAATATACTCTGTACCATCTATTCACATATATACATACATTACACAGATTCCATTATTGTATGCAATTTTTAGGTTTTGATGTACCAGTTAAAAAGAAATACTTAAAACTTCCCAGTCCTTACCTCCACCAGAGAAATGGAGATTATCTGGGGGTGTTACCATCGATCGCCTAGGTGACCTGAAGGTACATTAAACTTTTAAAAACATGGTTTAGCTTTAAAGCATTGCTTTGCTCTATGTCTCTAGGGCAAAAAAAAACCTGTGTTTGTATTCTTCGCTGTGGAAACATATGCTGAAGTTTATGGAGATGACACTTAATTTTTTTTTTTGTTTTTTTTTTTTTTGTTTTTTTTGTCTTTTTGAGACAGGGTCTCACTGTGCAGTTCAGGCTGGTCTCGAACTCACAACAATCCTCCTGCCTCAGCCTCCCGAGTGCTGGGATTACAGGCATGCGCCACCACGCCCGGCTTAATTTTTTAAATTTGTAGTTTATGGTTTACGATTTTGTTCCATGAGTCATTTTGACTTAGATACACAAACATTACTTACCTTCAGAAAATGAAGGTTAGGCTATGTAGAGTGTCCCTGAATTAGTGCCTCCAGAAGGGCTGGGGCCTTTGTGGAAACAGTTCTGATTCTGTGGTTTTACCTGCAGCATCCTCCAATATTTCCTCTTGTGTGCACGCTGCTCCGTGTGGCTGTGCACTCTGCTTCTTTGTTTTCATGATGTTTGTTGCTTTTTGCTGCAGTGTGCTGTCCTCTACATTCTGAAATACTAAGCAGCCATCCAGCACGCCCTTCTAAAAGCATATTTACAACAAAAATAACTGCTTTGGTTGGATTGGAGGAAAATACCATAAATGTGTTCTTTTATTCCCCAAAAGTGCTACAATGCCATGTTTTTGAGAAATCATTTATATACAGATTTTGGTAGCTTTTTGACAGCGATAACTGTTCAGAACATGACTGTCGGCCGGTCGGCCTCTGAAAGGAGCAGTAGCAAGCAAGACTCAGAAAACACGCTCTCTCTTCACTCAGCATCAAAATTGTGTGGTTTCCTAAATCCCCTGACAGAATTTGGATTTCATGGCTTTAGAACAAAATCTGCCAAAATTAGATGCTAAATCTGAACACAACACTATACAACTGACAATGGATTTATTGCCATGTATCTGTTTTCTTCGTCTATCAATGAAATGAATCTACTGTTAATAGCCTCTCTTAAGTGATACTAACAATAAAATGAGGAATTTCAGAGAATGTAAGCCAGCCCACTTTTTAGTCTGATATTCACCAGAATTATGCGTTATGAGTAGACATTCTGTTAATCTTTTTCATTAAAAAAAATAAGTGGCCTTGTAATGGCCACTTAGGGGAAAATTCTTCTCATTTTCACTGTTTGCTAAACTGAAAATTGATCATAAGAACAATGATAGGGATCTATTCTGTCTCTGTTAATGAGAGCACAGGGAGCCAGAAAGCTGGAGATCTGACAGCTAGGAAACACCCCGTGTCATGGATAATCCATCTGGCTTTGTGAGAATGTGCTCATGTAGTACACCTCCTCATTACCTGGATAGAGATTCCATGGCAGCCGGGACCCCTTTTCTAATTGTCTTTAGGCAACAAGACCTCTGGAAGCTTTGCGGTATAACTTCATGAAAACCCTACTTCCAGCCGTAAAACAAGGCTAGGTTCAGAAATTCACAAACTGACATTAATTGCATCTAGCTAGGAAAGTCTCCCTCATTATCAAAATAAGCAGAAAAAATATGCAGCCAGGTAACTACAATAATTTAATAATCAAAATTTAAGTTTCAAAGTTAAAATAGACATTTGTATAATTGATTTGAAAACCACTGGAGTTGTAGTAACATTTAGTTTGAATGGTTAGCATTTGAACATTTTATTTAACCACTCTAAATCGCTAACATGTTCATGTTTCAAGCAAAAATGATGTAGGTCCATGCCAAAGCCTGCTAGAGGAAACGCTCTAGAATCAGAGCGCTGACCTCTCTCCTTCCAACTCCACATGCATCCACCCCAGCTGTGAGCACCATGCATGAACTTTACCCCTTCCACTGTTACAGAAATGATATGCATGTAATATCCATAGTGAAGTTTTCCTGTATTCATAACAAAAGAAATTTTGCAGGAAAGTGAAAGGAAAAGTTGCTCTTTAAAAAAAAAAATAAAACATCACAGTATAGATAAAACCTGTAGGGATTCAACAGTACTTAAAAGATGACTTTTAAGTATTCTTGATCTAAATGATCTAAAGGGATTATAAGAATTAATGAATAGTGGGTTACAGACTAGGTCAGAACAGAATTTTGCTACCCTATAACCCCCAAAAGTTTCTATTGTAGAAGTTCATTTCTAACTCAGTAGTTGGAGTTTGTTTAATTTTACATTTGCATTTCAGATAGTGATCTAAATGCTAGATAGTTTATGGAAATCTAGTGAAATTAAAGCCATTCACTTTTCAAAACATGCCAGAATTCTATCTATTGGAAAAGTTCATTTCAAATGTAAATAATATAACTCTGTGCATACTGAATCTGTGTTGTGCAAAACGTTAAGCACTGGGTTCAGGTGAGAAAGATGGATGTTTAAGGCTCTTCACAGGAACATTATTATTTAAGGGAAAGTGATGATCGTAAGTTGTTTGCATTAAAATTACAAACAATAAGAAATTGAAAGAATAAGTGTATCTGAGTGAATAATTAATTATGAAATGAAAGAAACCAGTGCCCATGGGGCCATGTGTCTTTAAGAAACATGATGAAATAATGCAATGCTTACAGAGGGATAGGATGCTTGCATGAAAAATACTAGAATCCAGATGAAAAGCCATCATTATCTTCATTTTGTACCGCTAGAATGGGAGCCACACAATTCCTCAGTAGAAGAACAGCTTATAGATATGTTTAGCTGTGTGAGTCTTCAGTTTCAATTACTGTTGGACTTTGATAATGGAGGCTACGGAAAAAATATGAATCTGTAAATGTGTCCTTGTTTCAATAAAGCTTTATTTACTAATCTAATAGGGCTGGATTGGGTGCACAGAGCAAATCCGGCCAACTCCTATTGTCATTATCAAGATTATATTTTTAATTTGTACAATGATAGACCATCCACTTCCAATGTTAAGCCAGAAGAGTGAAAATCTATCATGCACAAGTATTGTGCTAAGTTTCACTTTGTAAGTACTTGACATAGATTGAACCCTAGCCATTGAATGGCTTAATTTGGGGAAACATAAAACATTAGAGAACATAGTTCCTGGACAATTTTTATGATATCCCAGAGAACAGAGGACATGAGTTGCACAGTCATTTATTTTCATTTTATGTAATTTAATGATGTATTCAAAATGAATTAATGAAGCAGCTTGTCACTTTAGATTCCATATATTGAAGTTTAGTAAGCTACAAACACTATAAACTATCTTTATAAAATGGCAAAAAATTATCTTTATGTTTGAAATATTGACCCTTAAATAATATTAAAATATTATTTATGCTTATTGTTAAACTTAATTGAATGTTTTATAGATGAAAATTTTTTTAACATTTTCTTACTCTAAATTTATTTTACTGGCACCAGGTTTATTTAATTAAAAGCTTTACATTTCTTCATTCTATTATATACTTCCTGAAGAATATAAATTATAAACTTAAAATAAGCAAATCTAAGTAGATCAATATCTTATAAATCATATTTGTGTACTACACCATGCATGCACTCCTAATCTGTAAACATTAGGATGAATAAAATTTCTTAATTTTGCCAAATAACTTATAATTTCAGAGATAGTCTGTCCCATAAATATTTGCCTTGTAAATATATATTCATTACAAACTACAAATGTAGATAATTAAGAAGCAAATCACCAAGCCGGGCGTCATGGCGCATGCTTGTAATCCCAGCACTCGGGAGGCTGAGGCAGGAGGATTGTTGTGAGTTCGAGACCAGCCTGAGCTACAAAGTGAGCTTAAAGCCAGCCTGAACTGCATAGCAAGACCCTGTCTCAAAAAAAAAAAAAAAAAAAAAAAAAAAAAAAAAAAAAAAAAAAAAAAAAAAAAAAAAAAA